>UNPT01000053.1:0-182794 GCA_900536445.1 Hymenoscyphus occultus
GAAGGTTTAGGCTTTACGGCTGCGGTGGATTTGTAATGTGACCGTAGTAAGTGAATCTCGTCGCGCTGTCGCTGGATCTCATCGTGCTGACGCTGGAATTTAGCTTGCAATTCAGCGATGGCGGACTGAACTTAAAGGGCATCCATTGCAGAGAAGTCGAAAAAAGAAAGAAGAGGTTTCGTCGTGTTGTAGAAGTGTAGGGTTCTTGTATCGTGTAGGGCTCTTGCGCACAAGAGAATCGTGGAATCGTGAACTCAGAGTAACGTACGACACGCACAACGCACTATAGAACTGTCGTTTGACACGGACACGTATAGCACAATCGTGGAACTGTCGACAATACCCTAAGGGCGTGGACGTGGACATGGACATGAGGGGAGTAGCACGCTCGCAAGCGCTACCGTAAGGTGGACCAGTGTTGTTCGAGACCTAGAGCCAGGCTCTCGTAACTACTGTCCGAAAAGAGACCTGGGAATACTCTAGGGCTCTCTAGAGGATCTATTGTAATGTGACAGACGTGCTTCTGGACAGTCGGAACAAACAACACTCTATTCTTAGGACAATAGATGAGGAGAGAAGTAGAGCTCGAGAGAGCTGGGAACTAAATACAGGTCGTGCGCGCTAGTACTAGCGCGCCTCGCCGAGCGAGCATGTGACATCCAACCCTCGTGACCATAACCGTCACAATAGCCTTATAAATAGCCTTATTTTTATTCTTTCCTTCCTATTTCTTTCTTATATATAACCTCTTCTTATTTACCCCTTTCTAGATAAATAACCTATTCTCCTTTCCTTTTTCTAGTTAAAGATATAAATATTCTACTCCTTTCCTAGTAGTTAGAAGAGAAAAGAAGGAGGAGATACTAAATACTAATTCTAGTTACTAAGCGCTATATATAACTCTTAAAGAGGTATTAAAGGAAATAAGTATTAAATAAATTAAAGTAATTATTACGAATATAGAGAAAAATTAAAAATAAGAAAGTTATATTATAATATAAAATCGAATACCTTTTACTTTAATTCCCTTTAAATCTTCTCTAAATCCTATCTTTTAATTAGTTAAACTCTATTACGAAATTCTATATTTTAATAGAATTTTAGATTCTATTCGATAGAATATTCTATTCTATATAGAAGATACTCTAGAATATTCCTTTTAAAATAGAATTCTAGAGCCTGTTTGATAGAATATTCCATTCTATATAGATAGTACTTTGGAATATTCCTTTTAGAATAGAATTCTATAATTCCATGGAATCGAGTTCCATTTGTCGATGGTTAATGACAACTCTCTTATTATTAGTAGAGTAAAGAGGCAGGAAGAGCTAGTTATCTTAATTGATATTTGGAACAGGCCATTCATAAGATATTAGAGTAGAATAGAAAATCTCCTATATACTAGCTTATCAGACTACAAAGTACCTTGTAGGTCTAGGTGTGACCATCACACTTGGCTCATGTTTTAAGCGAGGGTACTTAATCCTGGTCCCAAAACTCTCTGAACGATATAGGAGATAATATGGTTAGATAAAGTGTTAATTGTTGCTCCACTGAGTTACCATTCCTGAAGGACGTCTAGAATTTGCTTAATAGTACATATAACCCTCCTGTATACTTCCAGTTCTATACTCCCACTGCAGGAGATACTGCGACTACGAAGATTCACAGGAAAAGTCTTTTCCCAGATGAAATCAGTAAGAGCACGATAAAGAACCCCTCTATCCAACTACTTCCCCGCTCCTGACTTTGCACCGTTGGCGACACAAGTGTCAACCCACTATTTGTGTTATAATCAGCTTCCCCTATCTAGATAAAAAGAAAGGTACATACCGTCCTTGGAACAATGCTTTTCCCCTCACTGTAACAACGTACAGGGCTTGCGCCTCTGGGACTGACTTTACAATCGCCGCACGATTTCGAACGCAGGATTTCGCAAGTGGCTATAGTTATATTATCGAAGTCGTCACCCTATAAAGCGCGTTAGAAATCGGTATTTGTTCAACATCAAAACAGCACGTTATGCTAGATACTATAGATAGACGACTTGGAGCTCGGTGGTTTGTTTATGCCTGAGGTCTTCCGGAAATTTACAGTGATAGATTACCTAATCGGAAGAGAGGACGAGGACTTACATTTTCATTTTGACACCATGCCTCCTTGTAACCGACAGTGGGATCAAATTTTTGGCTAGAGACAGTGGTCGCCAAAGTAGCGAAAAAAAAGAGATCTCGGAATTGCATATTGTCGATAGAATAGCCAGAGTCCAAAAAAGTCGATATAATATCTCTGTGTAGCAACGGAGTGCAAATAATCAGAATAGAGCTATTCGGGCATGAGTCTTGAATATGGCCCTGTCGCACTACGTAGAAAGATATGTAGTAGTGATGGATGTAAAGGTGTAAAGCTAAACTATCTCGCTGCTCTATATAAGCGGCTTCCGTATCGGTCCGATACGAGAAATAGGAACATCGTATATTTGCGGTACTCTCCGTTGGACTGGGTAAGCTTAAACTCTCGTAAAATTATCAAATATCGGACAATCGGTCTGAATTTGCAATATTCCTGGTAGTCTAATAAGCTAGCGCAGTGTTTTCGTCGGAAAGGGTAGTTTAGTGGAGCGAACAATAACACTCTATACCTAAACCCTTATCTTGGGGAAATTAAAGCACTAGACTTTCCGGTATATTATTTTGTATACAGGCTAAACTCGATACAAGGATATGCTAGGGCGGGAATACCCTAATAGGTATATATACAAGGTTGTTCTTCTAGCTGATTTCTTGGCATAGGCAACGAATAGGTCCCGATCGTTTATTTAAGTAACCAAAGGCAATTAAGAGTATAGGCAAACCTGGATATAAGGATAACCTTAGTTATATCCTTATATTTAAGGTCCCGATTCTATTAGGTAGAATATATAAGGATACCTCTATAGTAAGGATAATCCTTGGGTTTTTATATCCCGAAATCTTTTTTATACTAAAAATATCCTCGTTTTTATCCTTATCGAAGAGGTTCTAAGTAAACTCCTATTACTTTATAAGTATAAAAATAGGACTTAGTAATACTATTTGTAGGATTCTACGTATAGTACTAGTACTATATGAGTATTACTAGGCACTACGCCAAATCTTCCTAGTACTTAAATACACGCCCTTGTCGCCGCCTATGCCAAGACCCTCGCTATAAGGATACCCTCGGTTATATCCTTAGAAATCTGTCCCCCGAGAATATCCTTATATCCAGGTTTACCTGTACTTACCGGAATGATCTACGATTTGCTTCTAAGGCCATTAGATTGCTCTCCTCGCAGACTTTTATGTCGCTATTGATTCGTGATCAGACTTAACCATTCCTCGCCCAAGGTAACCTGGTCTTACCTCAAGCAACCCTACACTGTCTCTTTCCAAACTCCAATATCGTCTATCGATTTTCGAGTGTCTTTCTATTGTCATTTCCGAGCATTCGCTTGACTATTTTGCTAGTTCTTCACAGCGTGATACTCTCTCGTGGCGTTTTAGTCAAACCACTCTATGTTCTTCGCTTGATTGCTTTCATTACTGTTCGTTTGACTAAATCTCGGTAGTGCCCCATTTTGGGCGGTCAACTAGGTCTTCTCCTTTAATTATAACAGATAATTTTCCAACAAAAGATATGTGTGATACTTCTACGAAGCATATCACGCGTAACAACCCAACTACTGGTGACCCAGCTAGAGAGTATTGATATCGCAACAGTTTTTCTTGGAGAGATAATTCCGGGAAAGTCGAGGCTGCATTTAAGCATGGAAAATGCCAAAATCAGTATCCAGCACTTCATTTTTGAAGGGCCCCTAAACTTTAAATATAGTAAAGGGGGTCCGTGGTTAACCTAATAATAAAACATGGACTATCTATTATCAAATACTCCTCCAATCAGAAGAAAACCTTCAATCCAACGAACCTATTCACATCAGCCTTCGGAACTTGCGCAAGTATTAAAGTACCCGGGTGATATAAAAGTTAAAACCATCCCAGTACTACTATTTCCACCTGCGTACAAGAGCCAGTGGACTTCTTATGGACCTTTTAGGTTACCTTGGATAAGACGTGGTATAATTTTGGCACCCTATATAGAACTGCTAATTATTGCATTCCCAAATTATTAACGACATATATGATTTGTCACTCTTTCCTCTACATATCTCGCAAATCCCTCCTTTCAAACTAGAACTCCTTGCCCTCGAATATTCATACACTGTCGAATGTTTTCCCCACTCGGAATTACAGAAAAGAAGTATTGTACGCCAGTTCTCAAGGTTCTCATCCTCCAATGCTACACATACATGACTATCCCTTACTCTGTAAATACTGAGGAAACCGGTAGGCAGAACGTTCTTATAAGGTTCACGGCTTGTTCGGTATAAAAAAACCCTGAATCCAAATCCAGGTTCTACCATACAAATTAGAGTTTAGCACTCGATACGAGTCCTGATTCGTATCAAGTATTAAAATCGTTCGGCTCGTAAATCGAATTTAAAGCAAATACCACTCCGAATATAGTAATCTGAATTATTTCACGTGGCATCAGAAATGATAATTCTTGAATGCGAACAAGCTATCTTACAAACGCCAATCCTGAATCCCACCTCTCATCGAATATCCCTACATCAGGTTCTAGATAAATAAACCACTCACTCGCCTCTCAAACACTATACTGTAGCGGAGGAAGAGTCGAGGTACTCGAGTTCGAGCTGGCGTTGCGCTCCAGCTGCGGCTGCCTTCTAAGCCAAAAAAAAAGCTGGAGACCATCAAATTGCTTGCTAACCACTTACGCAAAGGCCTAGCATCACCAAGTCTCAGCTTCGACCTGCAAAGAAACCAAAGTGCCCGTGATTCTGAAAGTTTGTTGCCGATTTGAGATGTACTCTCGAATCCTTACGGAAATATGAAAATTGTAATAGCGATCGGGAGCGCAACACGTACCAAAACATTTACCATAACGTAGATGATCCCTTTGGAGAGCTGTGAGTTGTGTTTGAGTCTATTAATGTCATTCTTCAGGAGGGTGAATGCTGTCAAAGAATCCCATTGCTAATGCTTCTTTTCAAGTTGCTTGAGTCCAGATAATTCAATGTTAAGTGCGTCGATTTCGTCGTCCTCGAAATCCCCCCTTTTCGGCTGTTCACAACACGTGACATTCACCCCGCCAATTTTCCATGCCGAAATAGAAAGCACCTTCAAAGATCCAATTCTTTTAAGATGTCCAAACAACGAAAGCAACACATAAAAGCAACGGACAGAACCCACAATTTCAACTAAAACAGATGAAAAATCTTTTCCCACTTACCTAAAAAAGACGATGAACACCCGATTCATTTTCGACACCGAAAACTCTCCAGCCGACATACCCGAACACCATCGACCTTCATCACAACCCCCGATCCCACAATCACACCGCCAAACGGCAGCAAACCTCCCAACCGTCATCCAGAATCTCCACAAATAAGACAAGAACCACCTCCGGGAACCATCCGCGAACATCCAGGACTCGATTTGGCAGGGGATAAAGAGGTGCTCAGATGAAACCCCCACCCACTTGGGTAGTACCGCTTACTTCAACCACCATTCAGAGATCCAGCGGCATCCACCAGGACATCCGGAGTAGGACGAGGAGGATCAAGCAGTTGGAAACTGGGATATAATAGAAGATGCCCTCAATTTAGGAAAACAACACAATGTAATCGGTCCGTGCGCATACACAGCCAGCCATGGAGACGTTCAGAATGTCCGCGGTGGCATCGAGACCACGTAACCCCGCACCAACAGGATACTAACAAAGTAGTCATTCTTCGACTCGTCGATTAATCAGAGAATATCTTTACCTGATTTTCTCCAAAGATCAACAAGAGTACTATCCCATTTTTCTAGCTGGGCTGCAGAAACCAATCCCGTCAGCCCTGGAGAAAGGAAGAAACCATTCTGAAAATTAGGCGAAGCCCCCCATTTTGCCACCAAAAGAAAAAAAAGAAACTGCTGAGGGCGTACGACAGCAAGCTGGCAATGCAAAGCAGAAGATTCGGGGTGGATTTCAAGGCTCTGTCTGGCTGAAGAAAGATTCGGTGGATGCAAGACGAAACTCTTTTGGCGGAAAGATGCATAACAAGGTTGAGATAATAAATTTTCCCTTGCTGCAAATAATTTGGTCGAGTACTTATGTTTCCCGTGAATGCTCTTCGAACATGACCGCTTCCATAACACAGCATGCTCGGAAGCAAAAGAAAACATGGGGCATGACGAGAAGTAGAACCACCATGTAATGAGTAACAATCTTTCGTAAATCTGTCTGACAGGATAGAAGATGAGCCCAGATGTATTAAAGGGGGAAGTGATATATATCACGTGTTCTCTCAGAACCATCAGGTGACTTTATTTATCTTCCCAAAAACTGTTTTAACATTGTTGTCGAGAAATTTCCAGTTATAGAATTAGCGAAATCTTCCCCGTCGCAAGTAAACGGTAATTTTGGTGGTTTTCGGGTGAAGGATGGGCGAAATATTGGTTCAAATATGCACAATCCCGGAGTGTCTTTGCATACTATGTAGTTCATAGGCCAGTCACAACGGCACGTACAGTGAAGATGGCAACGAGAAGTACATTCTGATTGGTGAGATGTTCTTCCAAATTCGGTGCCTGTTCAGACTGTACGACTGGTTCCTCAAACGGGGCTTGGCAATGTCGCTGGCAATCGCGCTTTTGGTGTTTGATCGTGAATTCAAGCTGTTGGGGGGCTTCCCAATAGGGACTAGACACTGGTTATGTGGTTGTAACGATATCCACCCACTTTGGATCCGTGCTGTTCTTCGGATTCCCCAGCCTGTGCAGTGTGGAAGCGTTCTGTTTTTGGTGTTTACGGAATAGCGAGGCGTCAGGTTTAGGCGTGGCTTCCACAACGTCCAATCCACCCGGAAGAGAGGAGTATTGCCCCGGTAAGGTAGACGAGGCTCTGATGCGTTTTCTTATATTTCGACCGGTATGAAGATCGTGGGACTGAATCAAGACCCAACACCATAATCTTATACCACGAAAGCGTTGACAGAATGAGACTCAACAGCAGAACTCTTGAACAAGAACGACAACAAATTGAGTCGTCGGATGATCACGAACAGGTAAACCCCCATCTTTGGTTACAGCAGAGAATACTGACTGCAAGCATAGAGCACGTTCATGACCACGGATGGGTACACTGTTCGAACCTCTGTAGATATTAGCTCGGGTCAAACTGCCACTCCTGAACAACCACTTACTCCTGCTTGTTGGTTCACCGGAGATCAACCCGTAGACAATTATGTGACAACTCCCCTCGGTTCTCCGGTTGATCTTCCGTTCAACGCATGGAATGGTTTTGGCGATACTTTCAAGAAGGCAATGGACTCTAGCGACGTCTTGGGACAATTACCAGATTACCATACAAGCACTGTTCCGAGTCAACAACTGCCCATTTCTCAGACATCATGGGATGTAAACAACTGGACTGTTGTAAATAATGGCCAAATTCCAAGGCAGCAATGCATGGAACCTTTGACAGAATCCTACAATGGCATGAAGCATGAGATCATAGGAGATAATGGTGATTGTTCTCTGTTGCCATTGAATGTCGTCCCTACACAGGGGCCATCGAACTTGGCTCCATCAATCCCTATCAAGCCCGTACGAAAAGCCAAATGGGGAGATTCCACGGGATCTTCAAAGAGAAAGAGTACTTCCAAGATTCGATATTCTCCTTCAGACGAGGATGATAGGTCGGGAGATCAGTTTCCACGAAAGAAGAATCAGTTAAAATCAAGTCGAATTCGAAAAGGCAATTTCTCAAACTCAACTTCCTCTCCAGAATCATCGCCTAGCTCGAGTAATGCAGTTCTGAATAGCAATAGAACTTCCCATAACTTGGTTGAGAAACAATACCGGAACCGGCTGAACGACCAATTTGATTTTCTACTTTCTTCAATTCCTTCGGACTTGGTAGGGCATCACATGAATGGACCAGAACGCGGTGATCGTCCTGAGAAAAGAGTCAGCAAAGCCGATGTACTTGCATTGGCCAAAAAGCACATTGAGAATCTGGAGAAAAGGAAGCGAGAGCTGGAAGTTGAAAATGTGGAATTAAAAGGGACAAACAAACGACTGAATGAAGTTTGGATGAGTCAACAAGGGAACGAGATATTGTTTAACGGAAATGGACATTAAAATGGAAGCGTTGAAAGATTTCATACTTTGTTGTTTCATAAGGAATCTCTGGTTGGAGGCGTGCTGCAGATTATGTTGGTTGGTTAAATTGTAAACCTTCTTGCTCTGATACCTATACTTTCTTTTTCTTGCGCTCATGTTTATCAGTTTGCTGGCGTTGTGTTGTTGATTGTCCTTGAAATTATATCGCACATCAGTAGATGTAGATATCATTGTATAGATGGAGGAAACATCAAAACCAAAGCATTGTTTTCGCAGAGGCCAAGCTTAGGATCATGTCGGTGGGATGAGGGTATTAACGTGCCAGGATACTAGAAGTTGGCCGAGAAGGTATATTTGGCGTCTTTGAAGGGATGTATGCCTTATTTGGGCATCGGTGGTGGGAAGATCCGAAGAGATGTGATGACGAATTTCTTTGACTGCAGTTGGCTCATTGTTTTTGACCAAAGCGACATTCAATACATCAGATAATTTTCAACCATCGCCACAAGGCGAAATGTCAGGATGTTCCAATGCCGAGATAAACGACGGTCAATCGTGAAATCTAAAAAGAGGTTAGAATGAGTTATGTAGCACAGCATGCATGTGAAAACGGCGATGATGCGTGATTAGGTCGATCCTCCAAAGAAACGGGGTTCATACCATCTCGCGCATTATGTATTTGAATTTATTTGACGCTTCTTCATGGTATTCCAAAGCTCAAGAGTAAAGCTAAAAATTGATATGGAAAGCCACGAGAACTTGAAGTTTTGAGATTGTTGGTCGATCCTTCCCTTCAAAGAACCTCGAATATGCCGAGGCTACCCGAAGCGAGGGCATTTGTTTACATGTAAAGGGGAAGGAACGAAGCAGACCCACCCTTGAATATGGATTAGAAAGGCGCTTCAAGAAAGAGCTGATAAGAAACTCGTCTTGATGGTGAGGAAAAGACAGCTTGCCATCCCAAAATTTCCTCTCTTAATTCTCTGGGGGCCGACATGCTTAAGAGTTGTGAGTTGGTCTTGTCCGGAGCACATCAGACTGCCACCTAGCACCGTGTTAGTTTTTCTACCCACTGCAATTATCGGTCATCAGTGTCCATTTTTGATCATGAGTGGTTGGTAGCTGATTGTACCTGCCTCTCGATCTACAAGGGACCTTACAGGGGCATGAAAATCGGGGCAAATAGGAGCCGAAATCTTACTCTGCCGAGTTCTCGGCGCGGGCTAGATCAGGAGAGATGGGAGCAGACATCAATCCCGTCGAATCAGAAGCCTATAAAGTTGTACAACCTGTATTGAAATTTCGATATCAGTCCATGTGCCACTTCATTGGATTATCGACAGCTGGAATAGTTTCGCGTTGAAATTTTGCCGTTGCACTTGCGCGGTCCGACTCTTCCCATCAGCCCATTATCCCCTTTTGTTCAACTATAGGTGCAGAGTATAACTTGTCGTTCTCTTTTCTTTGGAAGTATTTCACGATCTCCCTCGAAAGTCAAAGATGTTGAAATCGGATGTGTTCGAAATGTGAGCAAAGATTCAAATACAACCAGCGGTTCCCCGACCGGCAAAAGAGCAGCAAAAAGGAGCAGTAAGAGAATACAGACAACAATCCCTTTTTCTAAGAATAATAAGAACCAAATTCAAGTCAAAGAACGCAGATCACTTCATTCGAAAACATCTCTCAGGAGTCAAAGCTTAGTCATAGTCACTTCTCTGGAATTTACCGCTACATTTCGCAACCAACCCCGTGTCAGCCCTAATTTCAAGAAGGGATGCGTATTTTATTCTACAAAGAGGAATGCGAGGGTGTGTCTCAATCTTTTAGGACTTTTTTTTTCCTTTCGGGTATCAGAAAATAAATTTGGATGTCTAATTAAAGATACCTGTTCACAAGAAACCCCCGTCATATCCCCCAAAGACACCTTCAAAAGAAGTATCTAACCAGAGAAGTTAATACCCTCACTCTTCTTTCCTTTGTTCGCAACATCAAGTTTGACGTTCGTGGCCAGCTTCTTCTTCTGTGTTTCGATCTGAGATTCCAACCCAGTCTTTCCTTGAGCTGCTTGAATCTCCAAGCGCAAAACATCGGTCATCAACTTCAAGACCTTGTTCTTGGTTTTTCCGACTGCCTTCGCTTTGTTGTCAGGTTCTGCCTTGATGGCATCGTTGAAACCACCTTTTGCAACTTCAGCCTGCTCACTGACTTGAGCGGCTTCGGAAATGATCTTGAGATCTTCCTTCGAGACGGCCTTGAAATCGGTTCCGACCTAATCGAGATATTAGTCATGGTCAATGAAACTGTGGAGTCACTTGGATACTTACAGGGAATTGAGCGTTGGCCTCAGCGAGGGCGTCTCCACCAACACCACCGGAAATTTGGAAGTCGTTGTATGATTTGGCAGTCAAGGCACGTCTGTCGAGTGGTGCGCAAGCAGCCGTAGAGGTGAGGGCAAGAACGATTGCCAAAATGGAGCTGGAGAAATGCATGATGAAGGTTGGTTGTTTAATTGGGCTCGGCCAACGGGTATTTCTTAATGAGAGAATATAAAGAATGGCAACAGCACAGCTGTGAGGTGAAAAGAATGACTTGGTCTGAGGAATTGAAGAAGCGAAGAAACGAAATATGAATGTGAATGGATACCAAAGTTAAAAGGGAGCATATGGAATATATATACGTACTTGGCCTTCCCCCTATCCCGGATACGACCCTAGAGTATGATCGGAGAGTCCTAGTTTTGACCTTTGATACCCGCTCGTCTCCAGACTTGGGAGTACGTATTGCCCGGTGCTCATGTGAAAATTACCACCAATTACAGGCATTTACTAGGATGAAAAACGCTCAACCTGGCCCTCGGTAGAGCTCGGTAGACGGCAGAGGAGTCAAAAATTCCTATCACGATCATCTTCATGGGTAGCTTCGCCAGAAGATGTGCTTGTTCGGTGGGGTTGGAGACGTCTGATGTTAGGAGTTGGCGATCAAGCGTTTGGCGTGTGCAAAAAGGGTTAGCTCAAAACAGGGGAACTCAGCCGAAGTTGTTCCCCACGTGTAAAGATCAGATGAGACACCTGTGACAGTCTTGTGAACCAAGGCCTCAATTTTTGAAGAACTTGCATTAAGCTTTTTGGGATTTCATATTTATGGATCTATCAACACATCAAAGCTTGTCGGGCAAAAGATGAATATGATTCGGTCACATGATATACCAAGCTGGTAAAATGGCATTCCACCAGCCCCATAAAAACTCGCTAGGAATCCTCCGAAAATATTTGACTGATAGCACGAATTATTCTCTCTTCGATATACAATCTTGCGATACCTGAAATAGAATGCCAGTAGAGAAGTTCTCTTACAGTTGGTTGGGCGAATTAACTTTGGCATGCAGTTTCATTCGGGAAGAAGCGAACATCGGCAACGCTGCGGCCATATTTTCTGGTTACATGTTAATTAATGTTGCCGGTGGAATATCGTAACGCGCCCTTCTTTTCACTTTTTTTTCTTCTGCATTTCAAACTGAATATCTCCACCCCTCATTTTCCCGTTGGAACTTGCAAGTGTCCACTGCCGGAGTGGTGGTCCTCCTATCCATTTCCCGAATTAACTGAGCCCGAATTATTAGAAGGCCTAACAATTTGAATTTGAGCAAGAATTAGCGTTATAAATTTTCGTGAGTCTCGTAGCTAACCTTGATGCTAGTATAATTAAGGGCTGTCTAGCTCTCATCAGCGTAAGAATAAGTAGAGTAGACTTGAGTCGAAGTACATACTCAACCCTAATTGAGTATATTTCAGCCCTATTCCAAACCACTCGCCAGGACCTGACTAGATTAGAGTACTAATTAAGTAGAGTAGCGCTAATCGGCCCGGGCCGTAGTAGCAGGCCTAAGGTGTTAGCGGCCGGTCCGACTACTTATATTTAGCCGGCTATGCTAAAATACCCCCCCCCCCCCCCCCCCCCCCGGTGGACAAGAAAAGTGGCAGAGATTCATTTTTTAAACTATTAGCGTAAGTAAATTCTAAGTACTAAAATGTCTAAAATATCCGGAACAATTGTCGCAAGAGGTCTGGTAATTACTCTACATAGATTATAAAAGGTTGTTATGCGATCAATCTGGCACAAGCAACTCATTGTTTCAGTTACCTAGGTTAATGGTAAGTCAAAAGAGTTGGTTATGCTAAACCGCTCTTATAACAAGCTTATTTATATGAGGCGTTTACAATAACGTCATTTTGACTTACAGGAATATCCACCACGTCTCTTGCTCCCAAAGGTCTGAAGGTCCGAAGCACACAGATATCAAAAGCCAATCGACTTTCTCTGGTTGTCTAACTATATATGCAAAGTGTTTGTTCGCTGTCCCTCATTTGAATTTGGCGGATAGAGTAACTGTGCATTAATTCCACAAAAGAAAAATTGAACAGAAAGAGCTAGAAGAGAAGCAGGTCTGAAGTTGCTTAGGGGTGTTTTGGCCTCTTGGGAAGAGAACTTAATACTTTGAGTGTTCATGATTTCCAGAGCACCTTAAAATAGTGCCTTCAGAGTCTAATAGCGAAATTTGTGAATGGGCAGCGAATGGTGGGTTATGAATCTGAGGTGTAATAGAAGTGGTTCTGGCAAATCCCATTCACATAGTGTCATGTTGATCAAAGTGACTCATTTGATTATTATATATGGAGGCTTTACAGAACCCAGACCTGGAATTAACCTCTATACTTCTTCAAAACTTATTGCACCGCCATGTCCTTCGATAAAGCCCCGTGTTCGATTATTGCTTTCAATCAAACCTACGAAAATCTAGGAAACGACGCCAACATGGAACACAGTTCTAGCACGACAGAAGAGCTCTTCCCGGAAAAATTTGAATACCACCATCCACACCCTGACGACTACGATGCTTTGTATGAAGAGTTAGAATCTTGTAAAGACAAAATAACCCAGCTCGAGAAAGAAAATATTGTACTTCGAGGTCGTCTAGAGGAGCTTAGTATGACCAGTCCAAGCGAGATGTCGGTCGAGTTTGAGACTTCGACGCCCATATCACTCAATGAAAATGACGAGGTACAGGATATCGCCACACCCGAAGAGGAAGAAAGAATGGATTATGTCACTTCAACCTTGAACGACCTGGAACTGGATGAAGAAAGGGGTTTTCCAGCAAGCTTGCCAGGACCAAAAGACGATGAATTTGATATTGAAGTATGCGACATCCAGCCCCCAAGCGAACTAGACCAGAACGTAGAAGAGGATTTTCCAGCAAGCTCTCCTGGACTAAAAGATGATGAATTTGATATTGAAGTATGCGACATCCAAGCCCCCAGCGAATTGGACCAAACTGAAGAAATGAGCTTCGTGGAGTACTACTCCTATCCTGAAAGCAAAGTCGAGCCTACCGCGAACGATACCCGTATCCTTTTCGACATGCGCGACTTGCTTGACCAAGTAGCACCATCTTTGCAGGAAGATTTCCCCATTCCTTATGTCCGCTCTATTTCTTCAGGACCCTACTATGATACCGGAAGGTTTGCAGCGCTGATTAAGAAGAAGACCGGTATAGCGCAAGTTGGAAAGACGATATTAATTATCAAAATTTTGATTAGAGGACTGTTGGACGTTGCAAAGATAGGAGAACCGCCCACTGAGGTGGATGGTGAGCATCTCAAGGCTGCATGGGAGGGCTGTGGAGAGGAGACCGCACGGAAATTGGATAGAGTGTATGAAGAAGTGAAAGTTTGGCTTCAAGATAAACGTGGGGCTTAAATTTGCCAATATGTATATAGCTTTTGTTTGACTAGACAGTTTTCTTACGGTATTAAATCTACTCCTAATTTTCACAAGCTTACTGCACACCGTATCCTGATAATACTGAGAAGTTTCAAAAGCCGTACCACATACTTCCTCTTACCAGTATTGACAGCCCTACAAAAGTGCTTTTGTCATTGTTCCAAAAATTCCGACAAAACAAATCCCCTCTCTCCTAAGAACCGCGCGACATCAAATACACAGGTTCCTAGGACTTCGCAGCAACAAAAGAAAAGAGGGTGAGAGCAGCTTCGAACCAACACATCCTCTATTAACTGAAAAATTGATGCAACATATTGGTAGTCGAGGTCGTTGAGTCACTCGTAGGTAGTATTATGAGCGATGATTCAGCATAGGGCATAGCCGGTTAATAACTTCACAAATTCTTATTCAACAATACCGCGTGACAGTGCTGTGATTCTGGTCAAAGTTGAATGTTCTTCTGACTCAGAAGCTGGGCTAGAAGGAGTATTTAAGAAGAGACTTGGTCCCTCTTGACCATCTTATCTTTGCTACACTACCCATCCACCTCACTGCACTACCTTACAAAAACGATCAACGCAACACTCTATTGAACGTCTGACTATTCTCAACCACCCCTCAAATATGTTTCATCTATGGCCCACCTCTTCTGTCGACTCCGACAAAAGAATCATCGCAGAGGCAACGGTGTTCCTCAAAGAATGCTTGGATACTCAACGACATAATGAAAGGAAAGCGGGTTTTACCGGCAACAACCAGGCCTTTGCGCAGCATCTTGCCAGTACCAAGAGTCTCTCAGAAATAGAAGAGGTTCAAAAAGAATCAAGAAAAGGGACTTGAAGAATTGGAAGTCATGCGCCGCATGTCTCATGCTAAGAACGAAAGGTATGGGACCAAAGTCAAGGAAGCCCAAGAGGTGCTCAAAGAAGTCCAAGAAGAACTCGCAAGAGCCCAAGAAAGGGTCGCAAAAGCCCAGCAAGATAAAGTGGAGATTAATGAGGCGCTGACTAGGTACCTACACTTTGTGACTATTTCCGGAGAGGTTTTGGAGCGTCGAATCCGTCGAGTGGAGGAAGCTTCAGTATTGAAGAAGACGCAGACAAGCCAGGAAGCCTCTGAGAACTCCCAGGAGAAAGAGGAGAGTAAATGGGATGGCAAGGAACGAGTGAGTCTCATTTGACTGTCGGAATGGAGAATCAATGGAAATGGCAGGTTCAGGAGGTAGAAACCATACAAGAGATTCATAATGGAATTTGTCTCGCCTGAAGACCATTAGATAATACCTTTGTGTATGAGTATGAACAATAAAACTCGAAAGCAGCCACTCTTAGATCAATAGTGATTGTCAACTTAGTCAAAATTGTTGAACGACCAAAGTCAGAGATCCGGCCATTGATCTGTATGCATCTAAAAAGAATAAAATTATCTTAGAGAACTCGTACAATTTAATTAGCCTTATGACCTTTTTATAATAAGCAGATTTGATAGACGTCATGCGCACAGTGCGCTCAAGTTTATTGTTTCGAGAACTTTAGCATGCTGAATTCTCTTCCAGGTAGACGCAGAACAGCGATACAATTACAGGATTCACAGCTATACAAACGTTTCTATCATATGCACATTCCAGCTCATCTTATCAAAGCTGGGGCAGTGAATAAGAGTCCGAAAGCTATGAATATTTTTTTAATGCTCGGAGGAATATCATTCCTTATAGTGGGATTCACCTATTCACAGTAGCTTGCTCTCTTACGCCCAGTCTTTGAAACTGGTAGAGCTACAGCACAGATCTACCTCACAAGCTCTAATGCCGCCTATTAATACTCGTCAGGTAGGAAGCCACTTCCTTTACATTTTGCAAAACAAGTTACTTTTTAACTACTAATACCGTATATTTTGGCCAGAGTGGATATGGGTCTAGCCGGATGCGGATATCACGTGCAGGAACATTAGAAATCCGTTACTACTAACTATTTTAGATTTATACTATATTTACATATAATTTAATAATCTAACTACGTGGCTCTTTTTTCTATTCATGTTACATTTAAGTAATTAGCTCGGTATTTGCTAAGTTCTACGCCTTCTACTATCTAATTAATCGAGCCTTTTTTCTATACTCTTTAATAGTTGTCTATCTTAGTATACCTTCGGCTGATTTAGGTATAGGTTTTAGTATTAATATAGGCGGACAAGGACTATAAAGCTGGGAATTAATAGAAAGCTCGCCTAGGGGGGCCTTGGTTAAGTAGAAATGTGGAACTGTAGAGTAAGACATGGTTATAGGGCGTAAATAGTGTCACGAATCACGTGGTACACGTGATATCTGTCATAATAGGAGGCGCAACCCTCGACAAGGCACATCCAGGTTTCTTATAGCAAATAGGGTTCGCTTAGGGTAGCTAAGCGATCCAAGTATTTTCATTGGTCATAATCACGTGCTGTTTGGATCGCCGGTTCGCCTGGCGATTCAGCGAGCTGGATCGCCAGTTCGACAAGCGAGTTGGCTACAGGAAGAGTATGAAGGTTCTATATAAGACTGGCACGTCTGCCATTAGATAGGAGCTTCGTGCTTAACTTAGTTATTAATCTTATTATATTGTTTAACATCTTTGATACAAGTAACGAGTTCACTTCCAAGTGAACAACCCGATAGTCTTCTTCTTATTATAGTATACTAACCAGCGAACACCCAGCTAAGTTTAGTTAGCCAGTTTGAGTATTCGTTATACTTTGAGCACCTGCTTTAAGTCGAAACTATCACGATGGCTCTTACTACCCCAGTAGCAGGATCGGCCACCAGCCCCCAGGCTAGCCGAGTCAACCTCCCCGAAACCAGCGGAGGGACTACTACGACAAACATCAACACTCCTCGATTAAGAGACGTCGACGACGACGACGACGACGACAGCATACTAGATACACCTAATCCTTACAAGGTCGAAGCACTTGAAAACATCAAAGTCAAGATACCCGACACGTATAACGGAAAGCGAACGGAACTTAACTTGTTCCTTCTTCAGATGGACATCTACTTTAACTTTAACAAAGAGAAGTTCGAGGACGACCACAGCTTTCGCTCGATCTTCGCTGTCTCCTACCTTAGGGGACCAGCGCTAGAATAGGCCCAGCCTTACCTCGAGGATTACTTCGACAACAATAGAGGAAACATAACTGTAACCAAGGCCATGTTCAGGTCTTGGGGAGGATTTAAACAGGCGATTCGACGAGTCTTCGGAGACTTCGACGCTATCCGTACTACGGTACGCAACCTTCTAGGTTTACGACAAACCGGGTTAGCTATTAACTACGCTAACGAGTTCTAGCGTTATAGGAACAAATCAGGGTGGGACGCCCCTGCACTTATGGAATTATTCCAAAGGGGACTCAAGACGCATCTCCGTAAGGAGATAGCAAGACAAAACATAACCTTCTTAAATATTACGACTATGATTAAGACTATTATCTAGTTAGACAACCGTCTCTAGGAATTCAGGAAGTCGTCCCCAAAGCAGGAGAACTAGTCCAAGGGACACAAGCGGTGGAATCGTTCCTATCACGGAAAGGGCTATAAAGTAAACGCTACCGAAAAGAAACCCTTCCCGCGGGAAGGAGGTCTTTCCTAGGAAGAACGTAACCGAAGACGCGAGTAGAACTTATGTTACTCTTGTAGCAAATCCGGCCATCGAGCAAACAAGTACCGCGTAAAGAATACAAAGAAACCCTAGAAAGGAACAAAGCAAATTAATACTATAGCTAGGAAAGAAATAGCTATACTTAAAAAAAGAATATTAACTAGCGACGAACTCGAGGAGATGAGGATCTATACCTAGCTCGAGAACGACTTAGAACTTAACGAGTACTACGCTACGAGATCTGACGATAAACACTCTCTGCCCCTCCAGTTACAAGGGAATAAGCGGTACGAGTCCGACGAATCAGAATTGTTAGGATTATTAGACAGCACCTCAGGGGACGAATATAATCCGTCTAAGCAGAACCCCGAGGTCGGAGAAAATTAGACATTTATTAGGACCTTTATATTAGGCAATAGATAGGTCCACATAGACGGGTTGAAGTTAGACTTCTGGAGCCCGCACGCTACTTATGGTAGCAAGCCAGTCACCCTGACCGCCTATAAGGTAACCGATTATAACGACTATTAGATAACTTTCGAAAATATCCCGTTAGGACAAGTAGTTGTTAAAGCTACTAAGCGTTACAACGAAAATGACTCAGATGACGAACCTTAAGAGGAGGTATATCTAGAACTACTGCCACAGGTCGGAGACACCTGGAGGGTATACGACATAACTCTATAGACTAGCGAATAGAGATGGGTAAGCGAACCAGAGTTCGTTGGCCAACCTAAGCTAAACTTTGTAGGAGACCTCCCGAAGGCATAGTTAGACCTATACGCGGATAGAACATGTATAGTAGAACGGGTAGACGAGACAGGAGTCTTGTTCTTACCAACGAGAGGCCGAAACAGACATCTATTCCTAGTTCGCTACGCTAGCTAGGACAAGGAGATCTGCGCCACTTCTGGAGACCAACAGTTAGTAGTAACTACGGTTATACGAGGGAAGGAACTCCGAGTAATAATAGACTCGGGAGCTACAGGAAACTTCCTTTCCCCGAACTTAGCTAGGAAGCTAAATGTCCCTATTAGGAAGACGGTACCCTACTAATTGACAGTAGTAGACGGGACGGAAATAGGATACTAGAACAGAATAATTAACTAGAGTACTATTCTAACAAAAACTACTATCGACGGACACTGTTTAGACACACAGTTCGATATCGTTAAAATAGGAAGCAAGGAAGCGATTCTTAGTATACCTTAGATTAGAGAACATAATCTAGATATCGATTAGAAGGCAAGAAAGATCACCTTTAGTCGTTATAGTTGCGAGGGTTCGTACGAATAACTACAAGGCCGGAACGAAGTTTGCGCTACTTCTTCCAAAGAGCCCGGACACCTAGGAAAGGGTCCTCCATAGGTCGGCAAAGGAGCCGATTCAGAGTTACCTATATAGTATAGAGAATTTAAGGATCTGTTCGAGAACCCGGAGGACATGCGTACCCTTCCCGAATATCGCCCATGGGATTACGAGATTAAACTAAAAGAGGGTCATAACCTTAGGAAGCAAAAGCTTCGACCTCACAATTGGAGGAACCTTCAGCTACTCGAGGAGTACGTCAAGGAGGGAATTAAGAAAGGACATATTCGGAAGTCAGAGTCACCGACCACTTCGAACATATTAATCGCCAAAAAAAAGGACGATCCAAAAGGTAGAGCTTGTGTTAACTACCAAGAAGTTAACAATGCCACGGTTAAGGACGCTTATCCGTTACTAACCGGCCAATACTTACGGGACAAGTTAGGCCGAGCCAAGATATTCACCAAGCTCGACCAACGAAATACTTTTAGCTTAATTAGGATCAAGCCGGGAGATGAATAGAAGACAGCATTCGTCTTGCCATCAGGACTCTACGAGTACAATGTAATGCTATTCGGACTTACGAACGCACTAGCTACTTGTTAGAGACAAAACAACAGTATTCTAGAAGACCTTCTAGGAGTAACTGTCATCTGTTACCTAGACGACATTCTAGTGTACTCAGAACGAAAGGAAGACCATCAGGGACACGTCAGAGAGGTCTTGCGGAGACTCGCTGCCGTAGACTCCCGCCTTAAGTTATCGAAGTACGAGTTCGGAATAACTTGTACTATCTTCCTTAGATATGTGATTAGCCCTGGTCAAATAGAAGTTGACCCGGACAAAATCAAGGCAATCGTAGAATAGAAATCACCCGAGAACGTCAAGGACGTCTAATCATTCCAGGGATTCGCTAACTTTTGTCGACAGTTTATAGCGGACTATACTAGATTGTCTAAACCCCTAACAGACTTGACCAGGAAAGATAAGACATTCTCCTAGGACAAGACGACGGAACAGGCATTTCAGGAAATTAAGAAGCGATTCGCTAAGGAGCTAATCCTTAGGAATCACGACGTCGACAAACCAAGCACTGTTGAGACAGATGCTTCGGACACTGCTATTAGAGCTGTACACTTATAGCCTAATGAGAACGGGAAGCTAATGCCTGTCGCATACTTCTCGAAGACATTGGATTCAGCTCAGCAGAACTATAGTATCTTTGAGAAGGAACTTCTCGCTATAGTCCTAGCTCTAGAGTATTGGAAGATTTACCTTCAGGGTACAAAGCACTAGGTAACTGTCCTTACTAACCATAAGAATCTAAAGACATTTACGACAACCAAGGAGCTCAGCAATAGGAGACTCGCTAGGTGGTCGCAAATCCTAGCTGGATTCGACATCGTGATTCGTTATGTTAGTGGAACGTCGAACGCACGAGCAGATGCGCTTAGCCGGAAACCAGGCTACGAAGGAGACAAGGAGTACAAAAAGATTACAATCTTAAAGACTCTTGAGAACGGAGACCTTGCCCCAACGATTCATGAAATCGCTGCTATAACCAGGGAGAGCCCTTGGGACAATAAAATCAGAGCAGCGCAGTTACAAGACAAGATCGAAAATACAAAGAACGGCAAGATCTAGGTCCCGGACTTATATATAAAAGAATTCGTTACAGAATACCATGCAGCACTGGCCTATGGACATTAAGGAGTTCGCTAAACTCTCTAACGAATTAAACAGAACTACTATATCGAGAGGGTAGCTACCGTAGTTAAGGAAGTGATAGCGGAGTGTGATACCTGTATTAGGAACAAGGCTTCCCGCTATACACCTTACGGACAGATGGGCACTACTCCGATACCACCAACCCCTTGGAAGTCGATCTCTTAGGATTTTATAGTGAAATTACCGAAATCCAAGGATCCGATGACAGGCGTCGAGTACGACTCGATCCTAGTCATTATAGAAAGGCTGACAAAATACATGATTCTGGTGCCGTATAAGGAATCAAGTACAGCCGAGGAATTAGCATTTGTATTCCTTAAGGAAGTAGTCTCGAAACATGGACTACTAGAAGAGATTATCTCAGACAGAGACAAGCTCTTTACCTTATTGTTCTGGACAGCACTCACGGAGCGCTTAGGAGTAAAAAGAAAGCTATCGACAGCATTTTACCCCCAGACAAATGGAGGGAACGAACGCATGAATCAGGTGGTTGAAACATACCTTCGTTACTATATAAATTACTAACAGGACGATTAGGTTAAACTACTGCTACTAGCAGAATTCGCATATAACAGCTCAATAACGGAAATAATACTTGTTACGCTATTCTACGCTAACTTTAGGTATAAATTAGAAGCGTATCGAGAACCATTGGCTACGACAATAGATAACTAACTTACCCGTATCCAGGTCTCGAAAATCAAAGGTTTGCACACAGAACTCGCAAGTGAATTATAGTTCGTGGCAGAAAGAAACGCGCACTACTACAATAGACGACGTAGTTAGGAGCCAACGTTAAAAGAGGGGGATAAAGTCTACCTTATACGGAAAAACATAGATACAAAGAGACTAAGCAACAAACTGGACCACAAGAAACTCGGACTATTCAAAATTAAAAAAAGTTAAAGGACTATTGAATTATAAATTAGTACTACTAAAGACAATGAACATCCATCCAGTATTTTATATATCCTTACTCGAACTAGCACTACCGGGAGTACTACTAGCCCTACACACAGAAATTCAACTAGTTAACCTAAACGCCGAATATAAGGTCGAGAAGATTCTTGACTGTAGGGTTGTCAGAGGACAGATTAAGTACTTGATTAAATGGTTGGATTACCTACACTCGGAGAACACCTGGGAACCTAGGAAGAATATTACCTAGTACTCAGAGGAACTTTAGGAGTTCCACTATCGAAACCCAGGGTTGCCTACATCTCAGGATCGCCTAAGAGAGTTTCAAGGAAAGCGGGGTCGAGACCCAATTCGGGGAAAGGATCAGAGGCGGTAGGGGTTAGAAGATTAACCAAACGCGTAGCCTCCTTCTTCCGTTCCTCTTCTTCCTTCTCTTTTCTTTCTAATTCCTCAGTAGTATCTAACTCCTCGAGGGAGTTAAGACTAGCTGCTATTATCCGTTGTTTCCGAGCGTAGAGTAGCTTCTTCTACTTATTGACTCGAAGGACTTTTGCTATAGCCTCGTCAGCTTCATCCTCTAAACGCTAGATCTGGGCGTCAACGGATTCCTAGTCACGAATAGTCGGCATCCGATTCACTTCGCGAATGTCGCAAGTCTTCCTATTCTTCGTACATCGCCCGCAGCGACTAAGACTTTTGTCGCGAGGAGTAATATACTCGCTACCGAAGCCGGATTTCAAACATCTAGTATAGGGAGCTATCTTTATTCCGGAGAGATCTATTTCTTTTCCTAAAGCAATACACTCGTTGCGTTTTGTTAAGCGGTCGGGTAGTATAATAAAGGAGGGAAGGAAGGCTGATAACCTTCCGACGATATTTCTTTGGTCGTACTTAAGCTTGGGGACCAAGCTAGGCTAAAAAGGGGATAGTGTCACGAATCACGTAGTACACGTAATATCTGTCATAATAGGAGGCGCAACCCTCGACAAGGCACATCCAGGTTTCTTATAGCAAATAGGGTTCGCTTAGGGTAGCTAAGCGATCCAAGTATTTTCATTGGTCATAATCACGTGCTGTTTGGATCGCCGGTTCGCCTGGCGATTCAGCGAGCTGGATCGCCAGTTCGACAAGCGAGTTGGCTACAGGAAGAGTATGAAGGTTCTATATAAGACTGGCACGTCTGCCATTAGATAGGAGCTTCGTGCTCAACTTAGTTATTAATCTTATTATATTGTTTGACATCTTTGATACAAGTAACGAGTTCACTTCTAAGTGAACAACCCGATAGTCTTCTTCTTATTATAGCATACCAACCAGCGAACACCCAGCCAAGTTTAGTTAGCCAGTTTGAGTATTCGTTACAAATAGGTAGGGAACTAATAAAAATAGTATTTATTACTATTACTTCCTCCTAGGCGTAACAAACGTAAATTTTTAGTGGGTACACAGGGGATTCTTTAGAGGAAAACAGAGTTAGCACGCCCATTGAATTTAACGTTTGTTACGCCTAGGAGGAAGTAAGTGTTTATATATCACTCTACGTCCCTCGCTCCCTCCTATCACGTGATATCCGCATACGGCTAGACCCATATCCACTCTGGCCAAAATATACGGTAGTCGGTGCGACCTCCCTTAAGCTGCTAGAGATATCAGAGATATCAAAGGCAAAGAAACAACAAAGGGCACAAACAGTAGTTCTAATAATCGTATTGTTCTATCTGTCTCTGTGGAATCCAGTCGTATATATAGCCATGGATTATCACGTGATTAAACACGTGAATATATCGCGACAGCTACCTAATGCAGCATCACCTATCATCTTTTTTACGAACTCTATAATTGATGGAAAGTATTTTATCATTGCCAATGTTATTAAGATTATTACTAAACGGTGACACAAACAGCCATGATTGCAGCCATAGCCAAAACTACAAATGAATGTGGCAATAAATTGCTACCAGCGCCAGTAGGGGTAGCACCTCCGGAAGAAGTCTGCATTTTGAGTTAGCTGAGAAACAGATCCTTTCCATCTTTTACTTACAGTTGCTGAGCTTGTGCTCTGGGGACCTCGCGTGGACGTCACACCAGCAGAGGTAGACGTTGCAGTTGCCGAGCTGTTCGATCTGTTCGTGGAACCTGCTTCCACAGGTGCAGTCGCATTTGTCAGATTCGGCCGTCCTGACGGGCGAGGTGAAGATGCAGAGGGTGTTACTCCTCCAGTAGCCGGTATGGCATCAGGAATATCTGGTTGTTTGCCAGAAAGTGGAGTTGTACTCAGGTCACCGCATGTGGTAGCCGCTCTGGTCAAGGTGTTTCCGTACATATTCCAGATGTTAACATTGTCAGGACCAGCACAAGCGAGGCAGTTTTCATAGTTGGTCTTGAAGGTGGGGTTGGTGCAATAGCCAGTACTTCTACTACCGATGATTGCTTGGCCTTGAAGTGGTTAGCAAACTTACAAGTGGTAGGAAGGTTTTACTTACCACAGGTGTCGTGGCATTTGTATGAGTTGGTGCCAGGCTCTTGACGCTTCAAAATTTGCAAATGCCACTCGTCATCGACAGTATTGGCATAGACAATTTGGAAAGCAGTAATTGCGATAGCTAGGTGCTGAAGTCGAACCATTTTGAGACTCTCCTGTTTCTGACTTTGTGTATATATTCGGAGTTTGAAGAGCCTTTCAGGATCTTAGTAGTAGGCAGATATTACCAGAACAACTTGTAGCGACAGAAAATGGGTGAATTAAAGGGCAGTCTTCTCATGTAAGCTGGAAATAAGCTGGAAATAAGTACCCTTTGAAGTTTGCCAAGTATTTCTAACCTGTGAATGATGATCCGATATCGCGGATCATTGGATCTTTTAAATGGATATTGAGCCAGAATCAGCGGTTACGGATATGGGTGGCTGGCAACATGGGCATGTGGATGCAGTGTGACAACCGAAATCCTCCGAGCGGGATGTGCCCAGAAACAAAGTTTCGAGGCTGGGAAAGTCGGTATTGTACTGTAGTCTGAAAAGTTTGATCGCTCGATCTTTAGATGCGATTAGATAAAAATTTCCCGGTTGAACCCTATTAAAAGCGTAAGAGTTGACGTTGCGTTCGCTTTTCATCCCGGCAGTTGATCTCGTCCAATGAAAACACCTCATCGCGCCGGAACTACGCATCTTGGCTCCTCAAAATCGGCCCATTCTCAAGGCACCTCTTTTGCAGGGAATACAATTTTTTGATCTGATTAGATTAGATGTGCCAAGAGCCAACCCCGAGCAATATCCTTCCAAGAACCTTTGAGCGGCGGGGTAGTGGACTTTCAATATTCCGGAGAAAGCATTCGATTTCACATGATATCCTCAAAAACTTTACTCACGGTTTTTCACAACTTTTAAACTTTAGAGAATTACGGCGTGTACGAGATCTTTATTTCTCAGTGGCGGTGTCCAAACAGGCAAAGCATCAATATCAGATATCATGTACTTTCACTTAAGGAGGTGGCAAGATATCGAAGTATAGCAAGAATATGCTGCTCTAACCGACTTGGCTCCCATGCAGTGTGACTTGAATAGAGTCATCTGTGCTTTCAATACGGTCTACCGTTGGGTGCCAATGGTCGAAGAGATTTCAGAAACGTTTAGCTCTGCGGGGTGGTAAACTCTTGGTAACCTTCACTACCTTATCATTCCCACGCTGTCAGACGTAAGATAAGAGGTGCGTCCTACAGCCATATTTATACAAATATTTGTGTTCATTACACCGGCATCTCATTTATGAAGTGTACTAGCAAACTATCCGTACTAGAAACTTCAAAACAGCCATCCAAAATGTTATCAAACATTCTTTCTGTTGCCGCCACTGCAGCATTCATCTCAGTTTCTGTGGCAGATACGACTCCTCATGCTGCTGGTGCTCAAGGCTCTGTCATGGGACCAGTTGCGTTCCTATGGCCTGCCGATCGACCGTGGTCCGCGGATGCTGATAATACAGCACCATGTGGAAGCAGCTCTGGAGTTGGAGCTAGAACCCAATTTCCTCTCGGTATATTTCACGTACTTTTGTCAAGACAGACTGCAAAACTAATCCTGATCGTGCAGATAATGGAGCAGTCTCTCTTTCTATCGCAGAAGAGGCTTATCAAGTCGCCTTTCGCATTGCTTACAACAATGGTAAACCTACCTCGAGTCCTAACTTACAACTCAACTAATTCTATCTACAGATCCCTTGACCGTGAGCGACTTCAGTGAACAGATTGTCCACACAGTCGAAGAAGTCGATCCAGGTCATCAATGTTACCGAGTCCCAAGCACTCCCATGAACATCACACCCGGTCAAAACGCAACCATCCAACTCGAATACTGGTCTTCATACCAGGAGGGACCTCGACAATCATTCTATGCCTGCGCTGATGTCGTAAGTAGCCTCATCATATTATTCAATCATCTCACTGACTAAAACAAACAGACCCTCGTCGATGCCTCAGCTTTCGTAGGCTCCATCCCATGTTTCAACGTCACATCTACCGATTTCGAGCCACCTGTATCTGCGACTAAAGAACATGGGCTGTCCACTGGGGCCAAGGCTGGTATTGCTGTTGGTTCTATTGTTGGGGGTTTGGGGTTGCTTGGGGCTATTGCCTTTGTGCTTTTCAGAAAGCGATCGAAGGCTAAGAGGGATCTCGAGGCTACGAATCAATTCTCTGTTGTTGAGAAGCAGAGGGCTGCTTCTATTGCTTCGGGAGAGACGCAGGTGGCAGCTTGATTGGCTGTAGGAAAGGAAAGATAGAGTATTAATAAGTGGAGGACTGGGATGGATGAAGGAAACCTGTGTGATGATTGATAGTTGCTTACGATTTATGACGATTGGAACTTTACAATAACGCACTTTATGAAAATATCTTCAAAACTTAATCCACACACGGGTCTTCTCGCCCCATATAGTTCCCTTCCCAGCGACTTGACGTAGAGTGTAAGATACAAATCCCTTCCCAAGAGACCTCTCCATTACCCCATATACACCTTAAGAATCTCTTATACCAGAATTCCCAAACAAGTCAACTCAACCGTCCCAAATACCTTCTGGTAATCATCTATATAAATTCGAAATATCCCAAAATTGCTCATACAACCATTTTATCTAGCAAGGCTTTTGAAGTAACATAATCCTAATCTACGTACAGTACATATAGAGTAACAGCCACACCCCCTACTCAAATAATACATTCCACTACTTCCAATTACCTTAAAAGTTCTACTACCTAAAATCATCGGTAGTGACTTTCCAGGCCAAGACCTTATAAATTACCAGAAATATTAAATACTTATTCTCCCCAACAATAACATGGCGTCAAATACGAAGAACAGAGCGTCGGTACCATTCTCTCCTGGTTCTAACACGTGTTTCCTTGTCTCTTGTAAGGCACGTAGGTTATTCCATCCCTCGGTCTTGTATATTTTAATCCTAATTGGCAGATTACGATCAATTACAAGTGCCAGCTCCAAATATACCTGTTGTATATTGAAAACCCGACCATTCTGAGAGTTTGAGTCTGCTCACGTGACAATACCTCCTCCTAACCTGTCCCCCCGGCGCCGTCATTTCCATCACGTCGCAAGTACACGAACAAATCATATATATTTATATATTTATATATTATTAATTCCTAGCTCATCCGGGGTATCTAATCGCTCTCAATCTTTCTCTCCTTCATTCCTTCAACACACACAAAGCCCAGAAAGAAAAAAGGAAAATCCATCGCTATCATATCCATAACTCATCATCCATAACGTAACATTGTCTCTTCAAACCAACCAGACCAACCAGCCAAACTCTCCTCCCAACTGGCTCTTCCCCATATAGATATATGAAAATAAAAAGTCAAGCAATAACCAGATCGCCAAAAAAGAAAAGATGTGTTTTCCAGGCTCGCGCCATGAAAGTATAGATAAGAACGAAATGAAAGGAAAAGAAAAAACAGATAACGAAAGAAAGCTCCTCGCTATGCACGCTCGTAAGAACAACAAACGCGAAAAGGCAAAACGGGAAAGCAAATCGACCAAAGAGAAAACTCGAGAGAGAAGGGAGGCGAGGAGGGTTACACACTAGCGCCTCTTCTCCTCACCCCATCCGGCTTCTGCGCATGCGCGACCACAAGTTTAAAACTACTTCCCCACTTCTCGCACTCCTCCAGCAGAGCCGCATCACCAAACACACCTTTCCCCTCTTTCCCCTCCACCTCATAACATCTTCCCCACCACCATCGACCAACCTTAGCAACCATCTTAGTAATCCCCTCATCACCAACCTGACTCTCATCCCTCATCATATCCTGCAAACTCATCTCCTTTCTCTTTCCACTACTCTCCCTTTTCGTACCCGGGATAGTAGAAGCTACTGGCACCCCCACATTACAACTCTTCACGTCCACAAAACCTTTCTTGCCTATCAACCGAAGAATGGTATCGCTTGCACTGGATAGGTTTATCGCCGGGTTGTTGATTTGCATCTGAACCTTTAATCCCCTGACGGCGCGTCTTGCTCGATTGCCCATGTTAAGCATATCGAGGTCGAGGATGGCGGTTTCGAGGTAGCCACCGGGTTTGAGGACTCGTTTTGATTCGGAGATTAGGTTGCGGTATGAGGACTCTGGCATAGCGGCTGGAAATCGGAGGACAACGACGTGGAAATATTGCGACGGGAAGGGGTATTTGGTTGTGGGGTTTGACACGGGGTATTGGATTTGTCGATGGTTTGGAGGTGTGGAAGGAAATGAAGAGGATGAGGAGCGGTGGGTGGAGGGAGAGGAGGGAGAGAGGTTGTAGAAGGTGCAAGAGGGGTAGGTTTCAGCTGCATAGAAGGACCAGTCGTCTGGATGTATGTTAGTGTGTACTAAGGGGGAAGGAGCGGAGGACTGACCATTACCAAGTCCATCAATAACAAGGATGGAGTGGCGTTTGGATCCTTCGTTCTGCATTATTTCCTCTCTCGCAGGACTGAAGAGAACATGGCCGAATGTGAGCCATTTACTTACAGTCATTGACCCGATGCGGAGGTTGACTTGTGAAATTGGAGAGTTACTGTCGTCTGAGATTCGCTTGATGGAATTTGAAGATGCGATTGACCTCCTTGAGCTACTTTGGGAAGCACGAGATGGATCCTCACTGACGGAATTGTTTCGATCTCCATACCCGGAAATGAAGTCCCCAAAAGACATAGCACTAGTTGGAGTGGGACTGGCATCAACAGGGGCGGTTTGAATTGCCGTGCCTACCTCAACGCTATACACACTAGATGTTGTGTACTCTGAGCGGCGAGTGATATCCTTTGGTGGATTCTGGAAAGGCGGCTGGGTTGTGAGAGTTGATGACCCTTTCGCTTGCATCCTACTCCTTCTCATGCGGCGACTCTCATAGCTCTCGTATTGAAAGGGTACTCCACACGAAGAGGTTGTAGAGACTGGTCTGTCATTCTCGATCAAGTCATCAAACTCGTCCCAAATTTCATCTTCCTCCAATTCAGCTCCAACCTCAGGGACAACAGCTGTGGTACCAGCAAAACTCATTCCGCTGGAGCTGATCGTAGTAGTCCCTGAGTCTTTGCGCTCTGGTGAGAATCTGATAAAATCCTGGTCATTGTTCCGATCAGTCTCGGCCGTGGAATCACCAGAGTTGTGGTGGTAGCTTCCCGATTGTGAATTTGATTTTCGATCGGCTCCGGATTGCAATTCGGATGTGGATGGTGTCGGGCTTGGGCCAACCGCAATTGACTGTACATCGAGGACTTCTGGTTTGGGAACTGGCTGATTTGCGCTAAGTCGTGCAAAAGGCCGCGAAAAAGACTTGGGAGAAGTTGCTTGGGGTCTTGCAGAAATTACCTTTGGAATCCGACCAACTTGAGCTAGTCGACTTGGCCGTCCTAAAGCTGGCGGAGTAATATCGCTGCTGGGTTGAAACTCGGATTGTGCTAATTCTGGGGTGTTTTGCATTGGTTCTGGCGAAGAGTACATAGGTGGTGGTGCGATCTCTTCAGCCTTCTCAACCTCTTCGACCTTCTCAGGTGGTGGCGGACTGACTCCTAGTATGGACTGGAGATCCTCAATACGCCTCAAATTATCCTTGTAATTATCAAATTGAACAGCTTCCAGTTCTTCATTTGAGATGTTGAAAACATCAGCATCCTTCACAACATTGGCAGCATCCCTCAAAATGTCTTCAAGGTCCACGGCATCGACTTCTTGTTGCTCGTCCGAATCAATCAGTGCATAATGAGGAACCGCAGCAGGTTTTTTGGCTGATGGTATTTCCACCGCAACTGGCACCACTGATTCTTCACCCTTGGATTTGGAATTACTAGGTTGAGAGCGATGGAAGAAGTTCCATTTTCTTGGAGATTTCGTTCGCTTTTCCAGTTTCTTTGGCTTCTTCGCATCCTTCTTTTCTTCCTTGCGTCCTCTGATGAGCACTGGCTTAGATTCAATACGAGAATCATCAGACATAATGCTAGGGTCGAGGCTGGTCATGGCAGGTGATACCCCACGAGAAGGAATCTTGAGAGGCCGGGGAAGATTCAATGCGTTCTCGGAAACGTTGAGCCGAAGAAGTGATCGACGAAAAGCAAGACTCGGTTTAGTAACAGCATCATCACTACTATCCGAGGGGCGATGGCCTTTTGACATCGCAAGTTGTGTGTTTCTCTTCGCTGGTTGCTCCTTGGAAAGGGCCGATGGCCAAAGGGTAGTACGAGCTGCTTCTTGCCCCAAGCTGGACTTTGACGAGCCCCTGGAGTCAAGACTAGGTCGACCGAGTAGCAGGCTTGTGTTGCTCTCACTGCGGCTGAGCTCGGAACTTTCATTCTGGTTCTCTTTAATTTCCCCGCCACCCGCAATGATGACAGGGCTCATTCGTTGCAATAAAAATGGGTCGGTTGCATGGTTGCTTCCAACACTATCCCGAGAAGAACCGGTCCTGCTCTGACTTCTATCTCTGGCCACCATTCCGACTCCAGTACTACTACTTCTTCCTCGAAGTGCATATCTTCCGTAACCTTCATGTCCAGTGCCAGCTGCAGGGCCCTTTCTCGGCTCTTTATTTCGAACTTCCAAGGTGGTGATCTCGGGAGTTGTCCTCGTCTTTCTGGTGAATAGACCGAATCTAGGTTTCGATGTTGGTATGCTTGGACTCGGTGTACGTGTTCTGGTACCTCTAGTCGAAGGCTGCTCCCGCGGTTTCAGATCCGGAACTATTCCAAGACCGGTTGGTGCGGGTGTTGCCTCGCGTGGAGATGTCAATACTGGACTAGGCGATGGATTTCTGGATGGTAAGCGAGAACCTTGAGATGGTCTCATCACTGGCTGGGTTTGCAGTGGTGACGTGACGTGTCGCTGGAGAAGACTCCGCCGACGCTCCTGGGGATACGGAATGCCGGCAAGATTGCTTTGTATTACTGTCATTGACTCTCCAAGTTGTGTTTGCAAATCAGGGGCACCTTCTCGGCTAGGCCGCGCAGGTGGATTTTGTTTCGAGGGAGATGTTACTGGCGTCCTTCGAGCGAATGATGAGGATTCAGAGAACGCTGTCAAGATTGGCTTGGCAGGAGACTGGGCTGATTTCGTCGGGGTCCCTCGCGGGCTCTCGCTTGCTTTGTGTGATGACTTTCGTGGAGGAGGGTTGGGAGGTAAAGTTGGCATTTGCTTCTTTTTCTTTTCGATACCCTTACTATCCCCTTTCACGGTTGAATTTGAGGACGAAGAATTGGTAGATTCTCGCAATGATGGAAGTGTTTCTACAACAGGCTCCTCGTGCTCTTGAGGAAAACTCCCATCCCTTCTTCTGGTAAGCGGGGGGCGACTGTTTACTGCTGGACTACCTTGCCGTAATCTGGGCGGTATCAATTTCATTGGCGCAACAATCCCAGGTGATGATGACATTGAGGTTGGTGTGGTGTCTCTACTGTAGGTTCCGGTTCCTGGAGATTCCGAAAATCTAGTAGATGGACTGGCACTGTATCCACTACCACTATATCGACTATTGGTACTGCTCATACCAGAGTATCCAGGAGTGCCTGACAAAAGTGGCGTAGGAGGAGGAAGGTCCTGAGTTGAAAGCTTATGTGGGATTTCGGCATTTGACCTGATCTTGGAAAAAGTAGCCTGCTCGGGTCTAGGTCGATATCTGTCCAGTTCCGGTATGATGCGGGGCGACTCTTTAGCTATTGGTGTCCTCGTTCGACTGGGTCTGGTATATATTTCATTATACGCATCCGTGGATCTGCTTGTCTCTAAACTTGGTCGTCGTTGCGAAGAACCATATATTTGTTTCCCGGGAGTTGCAGATGTTGACCTCTCAATATCAGGCCTAGCTTCATTGTCTTGTTGAGATTGGGAAATTGAGGATTGCTTCCTCCTCAGAACATTCCGTGATGGCTTCCCCTTCAACTCCGCTGCCTCAGTGGTTGAGATTTTGCTAGGTGGCTTCCCAAAGCTGAATCCAGATACAGGCCCTTTCTCCTTGACCTCTTGTTTGGACGTCGAATTTTGGGGCAATGCAGTTGCTCTTGTTTGGTCATTGCTCGGGGTGGGTGTTGTTCGTCTGGTCGATCGGTCTAACATCTGTTGGTTCGTTTTTCGTTCCATCTTGGATACAGCCATGTACGTCCCCAATCTTCTACCTCTTGTAGACTCCACTGGCCTATTGGGCGGATCAAAATCTGATTTGTAGGCTGCCATCGCGTTCTCTCTATCTCAACATTAGTGCAATGGCGAAGTTTTGATTCTTCTTGTGTTGAATTCCAAATGTTACGAGAATTGACGGTACAGGGTGTTCTCCATCCCTTGGATATGTTGTGCGATACCAATTGCTGAAAATGTTATCAAATATAGCTAACACGTTCCATCAGTAGGCTACAGGTGGTCGCGTCGCGATGATCACTTACACGTAATTAATCTGAAGGAGACCCGGAACTTGGTGTCCGTGAGGACGGTAGCTCTAAATGGAAAAGAAAACTTCCAACAAAATAATGCTTCAGGTATACGTCGTATCGAAAGACGGTATGCAGGAACGAATATTAGATGTGGTGTCACCCAATATACCTCGGACTTAATGCTGCAACTCTCGTCTGGGGAACAACGCAAATAGGCTGGAACAAGTGCACCTCCTGGGTATATGAGATGTCGATATGAAAATGCAACGCAAATAACAACAACGATTAATAGCTCAACAATGGATAGAAAAGGGCAAACAACAATAAAAAGTGAGGGGGAGGTTGAAAGGTGTGGGAGGTGGAAGTTTAAGGGTAGGCTGTGACCGGGATCGGCCTGATGGAGGGGGTCCCGTTCGTTCTTCTATGTGGGGAGTAACCGTTGGGAGCGTGTTAGGAACCCGGAGACGAGTTTTTCGATGGAAATACCGCCCTGATGCGAGCCGCTGAGAATTTTTAGCGGTAGTGTAAAGGGTAGTGTAAGCGGTGTTAGTGGAGTACAGGCTTGTACAAGTGGTGGAGTCGGGCAAGAGGGTGTAGCTGCTTGCGTGGTAACTCGGTGCTTACGGCAGGGGGGGTAATAGAGATATGAGGCAAGTCGTCCAGCAGAACGGTAGATTGGGTCGATGGCAATGAGAAGAAAGAAATTGAGGCGTTTTGGGGATACCACCATACTCAAGTACCGCAACTAAGCAGTCAGTGGCAGTGGGCTCTCACAGACTCACGGGCTTGTATTGCTTGTGGCGTTGAAGCCCCGTTTGTTGGCGGTCATCGCGAGGTCCGCCACAACGTGCATCACTGGTGCTCTCCAAGGTGGCCCAAGGAAACTCCCAGGCCCATGTCACCCAGTCAGCGGGCTATCATTTGTCCAGATACGTTCACTGGATGTCGAGCGTAGAAGGTAAAAGATACCTTGTCTGTTGACCGCATGGCAATGACCAGGGGACGTCGTCGAGGACTTCCGGAACAGAGCTGCTGCGGCGAGTTGAGAGTGGAGCAACGCAACGTCGTTATACAATACGCTCCTGTCCTCTGCAGCTCGCATGTATAATATGTGATTGAAACCTATAACACCGAATCCACGCAAGGATACATTCAGATATGCATATAAGATGAAGGATCATGGATTGAGGCCGACGTTGGGACGAAGCCGTAGGCAGAAGAAATGCTGCAAATCTTTTGCGAGAGGTTGAAAAGTAGCGAGTGAAAAGAAAATCCGTCAACCCCCTGGTCACACTGTAGACGCCGGCTGTCTTATTCGTCGGCTAAGCATTTCACCTGCAGCCGTTAACACCAGTGGCACCAGTGGATAGGTTTGGGAAAAGAGCCCATATTGAGCCATATTGAATGAAACCTAGAGTTCCAATCCCCAAATTGCGAGACTTGCCCTCCACTCCTCAACCGCGAGTAACTGCTGACTATACGCCCACTAAGACGGGAAATTGTGGTCTGGTCAGCCTCCAGTGTGAGCGTGATGTTCGATGCCGCACATATGGCGCTTATCGCAGAATCCACAATCCACAATTCCTATTTTCAGAAGGATCTCCTTCTCCATAGTGGGGTAGTTGCGGCACTGGCAGCGCTGCTGCGATTGAAGCCAACCCAACCATTGTGAATTATGAACAAGTCGGAGATCAATAATCAGTCAGTCATTCATACATCAACCCTTACACCGATCCCGATCTGCGAGCGAGAGATACTTCTCCCAACTTTGAACCGCAGCGTCATGTGCATATTGGTTATGATGGCCAACCTTCGCTTTGCCCGGCGGTCACTGTAAAGGTCACGACGTGCATAGTCAGCCTCCCAGCCACAGCCTCAAGTCACGATTCCTCTCCAGCGAGAATGCCTTCCAATCTGGCCTACCGATGGCTTGTCATGTTGGAAACGACATGTAATTGGGTAGGAGGTTGAAGAAATGCGGGAACAGCCATCGTCTATTTTCTCACGGATCGTCTCGTATCTTCAGGGTCAAGGCCGCTATCTACTCCCGCAATTACCCATAGCCTCAGCGGCCACAGCCGTTCACGAACCAACAGCTTATTCACACGCCGGCGGTCCTCAAAGATTGTTGGTCCATAAACAAGCGTTTTGACACTCGGGAGGATTTTCGAAAAAGATTGGCCGTGACCTTGAACTAAAGATCTGTGTTGCCTCATTGGTGATCCCTTGGATTTATTCAGCCAATAGAGCTTCAGATATCGGTTCCCGGCGGCTCGTTGGTGCGCCAAGTCGAAAAAAATACCCCTGGACATCTTCCCACTAACCGGCGAAAAGATTCTCATATTTCCGTTTGCAACCACGACCACCACTCATGAAGCTGTCCATGGAAAAGGTCAAGAGTTAATATTGGATATAGAGATAAGTATCCCCCGAAAATGCGACAAACAAGATGTTGTGGACTCGACTGTTCTTCGTAACGAGGACGGCCCGATGCCAAACAATGGAAACTCACAATTCAGCTTGTATCTTGACTACTATGTTTGACACATAGTAACGTCGATTTGACTTTTCCTTTGTTTGAACCTGCATTTTGCCCAAACAAGTCAATGGTATCTCTTCTAGATAATGGTTGGTGAGTTTTCCAAGGAGTCCGGCCAAGTCGAGTTTCCAATTCCTCATCCCACCAACAGAAAACCCTACAAAAGAATCAAAACAATCCACAGACCCAATATTGACTCACCATGTACAGATCTACAGTACGCCTCACTTCCAACCAACATCCGAGGTATCTGAGTACCTAGGTATACTTTTCAAAACCAAAATCACGTTTCCACATCCCAACACAGCTGAACAAGCGCGCTTCTGTGCTTCGCCACAATGCGTTGGCAACACAAAAAGGCGGCAAATTCGTGGCGTATGCAATGCACTCGCCACAGTCCAAGTTTTCCATCTTTTCCCATCTCCTTCATTATCATGCGCTGGCAGGCAAAAAGCGAAAAGTACCGACTGTTGATACCAGTATATTCTCGACAGTAACTCCATGCGGTTATCCCGGTACAAACCAATGTGATAGATCTGAAAAAGCCTAGCGTTCGCAACCGGGGAATTTCTTAGCCCGTGCTCCATTCTTCATCGAGCAAGGTTGTATAGCATCTGATTGGTGGGTGGGTCTTGGGAGTTTGTTTAGCTTTGGGAACGTTCAGAATCACGTTATGAGAAGAGGATGTGCTAAATCCTTGTGCAAACCGACCCTTCTTTAGGTCGTTTGTAGGTGTTGTATGGAATGACAGAAAATCGGTATCTTTTCTTCCTGGGAAGCGGTTCTCTGATGGGAAGGGAATTTCCATGGGTTATTTACGGTACAGTCCGTTTTACAAGGTGTCCTCCGTCAGCACTCAATCTGTTTGAACCTATTAAGTCAGCAGAATTTGTCATTGAAAGCTCATTCGTTGCGTTGTTCTCGTTTGGTATCAGACATGATTCCCGAAAAATAGGGGCACTGGGGTACTTTGAAGAATGGTGAATACCCAGTGAATCGGAATGGGATCGGAATGAAATCGGAATGAAATCGGAATGGAGTCTTAGATGACAGGTCCCGCACTTGTGGAATCCAGCAAGCCTATCAAGTCCTCAAGATCTAGCTCTTCATCCTCATTCGTTTCCTCGAGCTAACACAAAACCGTTCAGGATTCACCCTACCCGTCACAGATAACCTCCGGGCTTTCTATAGTTCGAATGATGGGCGTCGCAAAATCTAATTCGAAGGCGTGACCATGGACCCGAGCTGTCGAAAAGGGGTTTGAGGCACCGCATTCGGGTGACCCATCACACGCCTTACTCTTCAATCCAGCTCGATATAAGTTGTTTTTGTGTATCAGGGCTTCCAATTGGGAAAGATTTGCAGATGAACACGAGGAACTGGACATCGAAAGATATCGGGAAAGTTGTATTGCAAGACGGGCGAGCCTCGGAAACGCCATTAACTCCCTTTCATTGGCACCAGCTGCTCTCTCAATTATTCTTTTCTAGTGTACATCGAAGCCAATGATATCCCCTTTCAGTCAAAAGGCTTCGGGGCATTCCCGTATTGGTGCAGAATATTGTAATGATCCATCATTCGTTATCCTCTCAAGCAGCAGACTGGAACCTCTTTGCTCGTGCCTCCGCCTTTGCCTTCTCAGTAGGATCGTCAACAACTCGTCGTCCAGCTGGCTTTGCCGCCGCCGCAGGCTTAGGCGCAGGTCCTGTCCTTCTATCAGGAGTTTGTCTCTTCGCATTTCTGCCACCTTGTTTATCCTCCCGTCCTCTCTTTGCTCTTCGTTCCGGTAATGCAGCATCCAGTCCTTTCACGACCTCTTCCTTAGCCTCGATACCAAACTTCTTAGCGCGCTCTGCAAGTTTCTTTGCCTCATCATCCTCAGAAATACCAAATCTCTTCGCTCTAGCTGCGCGCTTCTCTGCTTCCTTTTCCGCATCCGATTGCTTAATACCGGCTGTGAAATCTACTTTGGGTGCTTCGGATTCGGTGGCCTTCGCAGGAGTTGGCGCAGCGTCGCTGGTTGTAGGTGCCTTCGTCTCGGTGGTCGTTTTCGGTTCTCCCTCGGCAACAACCTTCAAATCTTTCGTCGTAGATGGGTCGGTATCAACTTTCTGGTTTGGAACTGCGGTAGGGTTCGCGACTGGTCCTTTTCCACCGGCTGCTTCTACTGCTGGCGCTGGCGCCGGAGCGGTTGTAGTCTTGGTATCATCCTCGTCCCAATCAATCTCGTCCTCACCTCCAGCTGCAATTGATTCGTATTAGTATGCGCGCGCAAAATGCGATCGATGACAAAGAGCATTGACGTGGTTGCGCTTACCTGTACCACTGGCTGCTTTCTTGTCATGCTCTTGAAGTCGGGCTATGAGATCTGCCTTGTTTCCAGAGACGACGAGGCCGCGCTCTTGGAGAATCTTCTTTAGGTCTGGGACCTTGAGAGCGTTGTAGTCTGTCATTGTAATTGTGGATGGTGTAATTAAAGGTGTATTTGCACAAAAATTGGATGCGCTGAGTTGGATGATTCTGTTGACGGTGAGGTTGTTGATGGTTGACGGGAATTCCTGACGCGGGTGGACGTGCTTAAGAGATTTGTGGGGCCACATCATCAGCCACGCTAAGCCCCTATTCTATTGTCATTCACCCAGTCGAAGTCTCCCTACGGACGTATTGTACAACGCATCATGTCTATCTTTTGTGTTTCAATTCAATATATCGTACCATTCCACGCACCTCAAATATTCAAATGCTAAGAAATTCGATTGAAATAAATTCAGATGAACCTTATCTTAGTCAAGTAGTGAATGAAATATCTATAAACTGCTAATAAGCATAGCACTTGATTAGAGCTACTATTCATTGAAGTTCCTGATCGCTTGACTCAAGTCCTCGGGATATCACATGGGTTGATTTCTTGAAAGAGAACATGAGCTTTGTCTAGCCAAACCTGTTTGCATTGACATAGCCATCAGGTTGTGGAAGTGTTTAACTTGAATTCTGTAGAAACTGCAAATTAGCCCATATCTATTAAATCAAGGACTGCTCAGTTTACTGGAGTTTCTGGGAGGATTTTTAGGATAGACACTGAGAGTCTGAGATTAGCTTTGTCTGTCTCCTGGTAACAACAAAAGTGGCAGACACCCCTTTCTATTAGCGTAACTTATTACAGACTATTATTTTATTCTAAATTTTTAGATTGATCAAATCAAACTAGAAGTCCTAGAAATTCAAGTGTTTGTCTCGCTATAGATTATTTAAAAGCTTTTAGACAAATTGTGCTAAGAGAAAGAGAATAGATTTCTAGCATTTTTCTCGTCTACTATGAAACTATTTCCATGATAATCTTCTACTCTTGAAATCAAAAATAGATTTTTAGCACATATTTTAGATAAAAGCTTCATGATAATGGATTAACACGGCAACAGTTCTTTGTCCTTACCCAGATTTATATGAGGGAGGTTTGTTATATTATGCATCTATCTTTTCAACTTCACATACGGCCCAACCTCTCCCATGCTCTCTTGACTCTCAATGTCCTGAGGTCGGTTAGAAGCGGATCATACTACTAGTAAAGGTTCTCATGAGAATTTTCATCTGTTACTGTCAAAAATTCTCTTGCTGTCGACCTACTTTGTTCCTGATTCTACATATTAGGCCAAAGAGTTTGAGTACAGATATGGAAACAATTAAGTGAAAAATCTTTGAGTTTACGGTCAATTATTTTCACCATTTGAAAGATTGGAATAGTCATATCCACTTCGCAGCCTCCAAGAACCTCAACAGATTTCCGAAGGTTTTGGGACGTTAACGCCTGAGGATATGGCCCAAGTTAGGAAGGAGCGATGTTGTACCCCTTTATTGAATCCACTTAGACCTCAAATTTCAACCTTCAAATGCTTGAAAATATTTTTGAGCTAGATTGATAAGAAATTGGTGGTTCGACCTATGTATGAGCAACTTGAGCAAATAATCGAAAGTTTTCGTGGAATTCGTAACGATGCAAAGTACAAAGAGCGCTATCTTATAACATTCAGTCGAGATGCTCTTTCTTCAAATCAATTTTGACCTGGTAGGAAGGTAGTAAGAACATGGATCCTGCCACAATTCGAGCCGGACGTGCCTTCCAAAACTTCTTGGATGCAACTTTCGTGCCACGGGCGCAGTCTTCTGCTGCTAACTTGCATCTATTTCCGTTCCATCCTCGATTGCCTTCCGGATTTCAAGTGGCTATAATCGTTTTCAGAGTTCTTTTCATCTTTATTCCTTGATTCTTTAGGGTGAATCATGTTTACTGTATCACAGGTACCCCTTTCTGATGGCCTAGACCCCATGTATTGGGATTTGGGTGATCTTTCGGCACAAGATTCTGACTTGACACCATCTCTGGGTGATCCTTCTGGTGCTTCTTCTGTAACAACACCACCGCCTGAAAGCGAAGCGCCTTTATCCGACCCGAAGACAGATTCGCTACGTGAAAGTCAGAATGGAAACCTTCACCCATATGATAACCTGTATACTTTCAACAGCACCAATTCCTCTGCGTGTTGGTATTTGAAAAGTACAAAAAAAGGCAGGGCGCAGGTTTTTGATCACTTCCTGCAAATGGTGGAAAACCTGCGAGCAAGCAAACATCACCAAAGTCACGGGTATTTCGTGGAGCAAAAAGAAAGAGGACCGACAGCGACGTTAGTGAGACCTGATCTCAATTGATAATCCAAGCTAAAATTGGCAGGCGCAGCTTACCAATGTCAACCACAAAGTCCCTTGTAGATGGTCGAGCATGGGATTTAGCCAAGGTTTTCAGCGGCTACACCTCTATCATTCACCGTAAAGTCACAGACGGTATTTACTGCATCGAATGGAAGAACGTTATTCCTCGTCAAAAAATCTCAATCTGTGAGATAATGCACTGCGATCCTTTGGAGTCCCTCTTGGATTGCCTCCCGTCATATTTTTGGCGACAACCCTTGGGAATAATATTCGATGAGCCCACTTTTCAAGAACATTCATTTACTGTCTCGAAAAACTCGAAATTGAAAAACATCTTGGAGATGCTAGAATCCAATAAGCTGCTCGGAAATGTATTCTTGTATGACCAGGCTAGTGAGTGAGAATTGAACATGGTTGTAAATTTTCTCACACTGGCGCAGGAAAATGTCGGGTGGACATCCGGCGAGCTCTTGGACTTACAGATTTAGTTTCCGCAGTTATGTATATCTTTTTTCAAGGAAGTAACGGTTTTGAGGAACACTTCCAATTCGGCAAATACTACCAGAGTATGCCGGCTTCAAGGCAATGTCTTCTTAAGAGATTGTGTTCCTCGCTGGGAATTCATTCGCGGGACTCTGACCTTACCATCGAGCAGCGAGGAAGACTCTCCGCTGGTGCTTTGCACGGTAAATGCTTATGCGGACACATATTTATTACTTTCCCTGGCCATCTCTTCAAGGTTCAAATTACGTCCTACCGTCTTCATAGAGTGATTTACCACCTCCATGGGGCACCCATGAATTGGATCATCGTACCTTTTTCCGAGAAGACTAAATTCGAGAGATTTCTGGGAGATGAAATACCAGAATGGAAAGCTCAAACACCAACGTGCTCGCAGCGTGTTAATCATCTCAACTGCTGGATTGACCCTGCCAAATTACGGTCATGGAATGTCAAATATTTTGAAGTTAAACAACAAAAAGATCAAGCTTTGCTTCTATTTCCAGACACCTACTATTGGGCTTGGGGCGAAGGATACTCAATAATCGAATCTGCCTACCACTTGGGTGAAGAATGGAGCCTGGGGGACACCGAATACGGGGCCAACTATACGGAATGTGACTTTCCTGGCAGTAACGACGAAGGGCACTCAGGAAAGATTTGCAAGTTCCACCCATGGTCGAGAACAACCTTTGGCTCCCAAGAGAAGCCTCCATTTGTGCCGGGCGACGACTTCGCTCATTCGAGTGAGTGGAAGTCAGGGGACGTAAACGCGTCAGGGACGACAACAAAAACCTTCAACTCGCAGGGAAGATCCTCAATAGTGGCGGCCGAGGCAGCAAAACAATCTGAGTCTGGTGGCTTAGACGCAGAAGGAGGAACGGCCAATAACCATTACGAGTATACTGGAAATCAACCCCCAAATACGTGGATTTCAGGGGACATGAACATGTCAGAATCGACGGGAGAAGGCTTCAATTTGCTTGAGGGACTTCCATCCGTCTTGGGTGAGACATCAAATCAAACTGATTCTGGTGAGTTGAGTGTAGAGGACGCAATTGAAAATTACTCCAAGGCTTGGGTACATGCGTTGATGGTAGGGGACCTCAACCTTTATATGATCCTGTAATAGTTGAGGGCAAAGCTATACATTATCTGTGTAAAGGATCGACAAAGAGGAACTGAAGGGGACCGTCCAATCATTGGACACCACCGAAAGCGTATTTGTCGATTCCGATTGAGGAAAACAGGATAGTTGAGAAGTAGCACTGTTAATGAATTACTCACTTAGAAAATACCTGCCTTTTGAGTAAAACTGCCCGACAACTTTTCTTTTACTCGTGCCAATGTTGTGTTGCTAGGGCATCCTCCCGGTGGACAAGAAAAGTGGCAGAGTCCTCTTTTATCTTATCCTAACTTAGCTAAAAACCATTATATTATATTATTTATTTAGAATAATTAGAATGATTTATCGAAAACAATAGCACAATAAAAGCAATTGTTCCGGATATTTTAAACATTTTAGTACTTCGAATTTACTTACGCTAATAGTTAGAAAAATGAATCTCTGCCACTTTTCTTGTCTACCGGGAAAGCATCCTACACCCATGCCTAATTTGTTCAATTTCTTTGCCCCATTTCTCTCAATTGATCATGTTCAATAGTTGTATTAGAACGTTGACTACTAGAACAATCTAACTCTAAAAGACGTTTGTTTGGGTCGATTTGTTTTGGGCTCCTGACTAATAATATCGGTCAAATGTTGTTTAGCTGATATTTTCAAATATTATACTGAAGAGGTGATTTCTCGGTATCAACGAAATCTACATAGATATCTCGGTAAGTATTGAAAACATCTCAAGTTTGAGCTTCGCCAACCCTTCTACCACCACTTCTCGAACAAAACATTCTCCTCTTCCATTCCCTCCGCATTTCTGACAATCTCAATAAACTCATCCGTCATTCGCGGTACCCCACAAATATAACACACTACCTCGTTTCTTTCTGATACTGGCCCCAAAGCCTGGAGTAAATCATCCTCATTAATCCTTCGTCGTTGAATATCCAGCTTCGTCCCATCTGGTCCCATCGTACTCTCAAGCTCAACACCTCCAATCTCGCGTTTCTCTCCAGACGTAAGAAATAGCTGCAACTCTGCACGTTGACCAATAGTTTTGATTTCCCTCTGAATGCGTTCCAAGAATTGAATCTTTGATAAATCCCCTGATGATGCACATCGAACCGTGTAAAGGAACCTTATCTCAAAATCTTGGTCCTTTCCTGCTTTGACAAGTGACGCGATGTGGCTTAACATGCTCATCAGGGGGTTAACACCTACACCGCCAGCGACGAAAACGAGTCTTCGTATTGGTCTTGTGGGAGAGGGTGGATAGATGAACGATCCTCCGACCCGAATAAGCAATTTGGAGGCGATAAGCTTGGGAATATCTTGAAAGAGGTAGTTTGCTGGAGGATTTGAGGGCGATTTCTGGATTGCGAGTTCGAGGTACGGTTTCTTTGGGGAATCTGGTGGGGGATGAAGAGCGGAGGGTGGTGAGGCTATTGTGAAGCCACCGGGTCGTTCGGGGTATGGAGGTGTGAAAACGTCTAGCCATTGGCCAGGGAGGAACTTTCAGGGTTAGTTTCCAAGCGAGCGAGATATGGAGGAATGGGAGGAGGTAATTCACGTGATGATTGAAGAAACGTGATTCATGGGGAAATGCATTTCCGTGACGAGGAATTCTCATTCAAAATACTTTGTTGTGCAATTTCCGCCGTTATAATGATATTAGAGAGGACTTGAAAAAGAAGTGAATCCAAGAAGATAATCGGAGCATGCACATACTGCTAAATCTGTAGAGCCATCCTGGGTAGCTGGCTCTAATTCGAAGATTCGGATGGTATCATTGATATCTTGAATTCTTGATATAATTACAGAATGACACTTCTGCACAGATCATAAGTGATGGATAGATGATGTCACCAATGTGGATAACTTACATTTTCTCGAGGTTCATCTGCAGTCCGTTCCGCATGTGGGATAGAAGCTGAGAAGCCCTCGCCGGGCTGTTTGCCTTTACCTGAGGAACTCATTCTGAAGGAGTGAATCGTGAAGGTCTTGTTTACAGGACGATATGGCAGGGATGAGTGAGATCTAGGAAGAAATGTATAAAATTTGCTTCTGTGGGAGAGGCACCTGGTTGAGTTTGAGCATAGGGTAAAAGGGATTTGCTTTCTCAAGATGGTAGCATTTAGTTTCTGCATTATTTGCTTCCTGTCCGTGGTAGATGACAAGAGGACGAATGTGGCTCAAAACGTGATGTCGATGTCGTTCACGAATCACGTGGCAATCATCGCAACATCATTTGCAATTGACAAATTGTTGTTACCCTCAACCTAGCATCTTGCTAATGATATAAGAAGCTCTTTCTTGATGAGAAAGAATTTGTATATGGAGTGCTTACTCCAGGTTGCGTGAGAACTTACAAGCACGTGATGCATAACATCGAGGCCCTCCGCCCAGTCCAAAAATGGAAGTATACATCGTACTCCGCATTTTTAGAGCTCTCTTTCCCCGAGTTAAAGCTAGCCTAATATCCTGAAATTTCATCAGAAATTTCATCATTTGAATCTTTAGTGGAAAGGAGGCGATGTTGTGGTAGCGATTATCAATTACTATTGCAAGCGCAGAAAAGCTTCCTGATTGACGGAATCATTTAGTTCTTCGAGTAGCTGTTATTTGTATCGACCTGTAGAGTTGCCATATATTGCGCCTATATTTGCCTACCCCAAGTCACAAATGAATCATGACTTCAATATCAAGCGAGGTCTTCTCCCAGTCTCAATGCCATGTTCAATTGTACAGTTCCTCATTTTGTTTGCTCCTACAATATATCCAAAATTCAGAAGGTGACTCGGTGCACTAGATTCTCAAAAGCAATTATTTCAACAATGGTCGAACCATCGGTGTTGCTGTCAAGCTTGAGAATCTATATAATGTTGTTCGACGACTTCGCTTAGTACGAGTTGTATTGAGCAAAATGAATAGCCAAAGGCCGTCGAATTCTTCCAACAGATTGGAACTTCTTCTTCATTGTTCAAAAGTGAACTTTGACAGAACGCTGGCTGAATTTCCAAGCCCAGATAGCCCCACTCATTTGGCCCATCACTTACTGGAAAACTCCGGATGTATTAACACTAAATCCACAATTGACCCATTTAATATCCACTTCGGCTAACCAATCCTAGTAGCACACAATTCAAACTCAATAACATATATGTAATCAAATAGTTGCCTCGGTGTCCATCAAAAAAGACAACATCCCTCGTGGCGCAATTGGCTAGCGCGTTCGACTGTTAATTCTCCAATTGGAGATCACGTGATCGAGAGGTTCGTGGTTCGACCCCACGCGAGGGAGCTCTCTATTCTTTTTGAGTTTCTTTTATATAGGGCTTCCCTTGAACCCTTTTTGACGCTCTGGGGGAGGTGGTTACTACAATAAAAGTTGTAGAGGTTAAGTCTTGGTATGGTCCGCACGTCCCTTCTCGCCGCACCCGTACCTGCCTCGAGGTTGGTGGTTCGAGCCCACCCGAGGGAGCTTCTCCTTCTTTTACTCGTTCTCTTACTTCTAGAAGCTCTTTTTTTGGTTGTGGTTGTGATATATTCGCTTAGGCATGATTTTGTGAAGTTCTAAAAACTTTCCGGGCCCCACCTTTTTGCCAAGCCAGGAAACATTGAAAACACTTTGATCAGTTTTGAATGACTGTAAAGACAAGGGAACATTCGATATGCCAGAAGAGCCCAGCGGTTAAAGCTTTGGTTCTTCTTGGTGTTTGTTTTGAAGATATTGCCGTTGATCATCCCTTACCTTAAGAGCCATTCCGCTAACAGGGCTTGGCATATAAACAAAGTCTTATACGAGATAGATTGTTTGAAGTATGCTAAAATGTAGATCAATAATGAAGACATGGTCCATGGAATGTGGATTGAATTTTGCCGGCAAGAAGAGTGAAGCCATCCTATTTTTCAACTTATCTTTGAATCCCTCTTTAGTATTCGTCAAAACTTTACAAGAATATCTTTTCCCGAATATTCTTCCAAAAAGAGACAGGTTTTTGTGGAGGATTCTGAACAACGACACCATCTTCTATCTTAGGTGGAAAGTCGATCAGTTTCCGCAAGTCCTCTTCGTGAAATTTCTCTGCCTCTCTGTGGATATCAACAATTTCTACTTCTGAGTTACGCCCTTCTCTAACAACAATCTCATTTAACTTCTCGCTCACTAAACCATCGCCCCCTTTCATCCAGACTTCCAAAACCTCATTTTGATCCAACATGAAATGTAGTTCAACTTCCAACATAGATTTGAAAAGTCCTGTAAGTTCAAGGGTGTCTAGTAACCGATTCTTGGCAGCAATCTTGCGCTGGCCCTCAAAAATGCTAAGAACGACTTTCTCTTGGTTGTTCGTAGCGGCTGATACTACTACTTTTTTGCTGACCGGAAAGACAGTTCCGTTAGGGATGATTGGTATGAACGCCCCTGTACTCAATTCAAACCCAAGAGACAACTCGTTGACGTCCAGAAACATTGGGTAATTTCCAGGCGAAGATTCTGATATCCTATAGCCTTGCAATGCGGCCCCGAATATGATGGCTTGATCTGGAGAGAAACCAGATGGAGGAATTATTTTCTTCCCCGGTAGAATGGCCCTCAGAACTTCTTGTGTTGGCACAATGTGTGAGTTCTTCCCAGTGACAACGACCCCGTCGACGTCATTGTTATCCAGCTTTGCATCGGCGAGTAGCCGTATGATTAATTCGGCAGCCCCAATTCTCGATTCATCAATCACTAGCTGTTCAGAAACTGCAGAAGTACCTTTAGAGTCACTCCACCTCAAAACACGATCTCGCTCTGTTCCCAAATAAGTGAAAACACCATCCTGTTGGTGTAAAAGAGCGAGTTCAGACTCTTTCTGTCCAACATTGCACAAAAGGAACCTGCAGTCATACCGATTTCGTCTATTGCAAGTCGTAGAGTCCAGCTTATAAGCGATGCCGATAGATATTGATTCGTCAATGATGCGAATTGCGTGTAGCCCAGCAAGTTCAGCCGCTTCTTCAGCCGCTTGTCTCTGTTGATGATTGAAATAAGATGGAACAGTAATAATAGCATTCTCAACAGTCGTATTTAGATGTCCCTCTGCCATGCCCTTTAGTTTTGCTAGGATCAAAGCTGAAATCTCTTGCGGCTTTCTAGCCAGTTTTTCACCGCTCGTAGGTATCATGATTAAAGGCCGGTCATTTTCATCAATTACGGTATATGACAACTCCTTGACAGCTTCTTGGACCTCGGGCTCCGAGAAGTTTCGTCCAATCAAACGTCTTGATAGGAATGTCAAATTCACATAAAGAACCCGTAGACATTTGTTGCTTACCTTGTATCATAGATAGTGGTATAGGGATCAATGAAAGCTTGTTCTTTTGCCTCGAACCCCATGAGAGGTTCCTTGTTGTCCAAGAATGTGACATATGATGGTACGTCACTGCGGCCTTGTTCATCGGTAATAATCTCAAATCCGGAGTCTTGATAGACACCCACTTGCGAATAGCTCTGACCGAGGTGTATGCCAATAACTAAGGCAAAGTTAGACAGTAAGGGGAGCTTATGGAAAGACACGAACCATGACCTATGGGACCAGTGGATTGATCTATATATTCTACCTTATCATTCCCGTATAAGGAAGCGGATCGAAGACAGATAGAGACAAGCGACGAAAGAGCAATTCCAAGGCAGAAGAGTTCTTTCAGATGCGACATCTTACTCGAAAATAATACTATTCTTGATGTTGTTATTTTCGAAGTGTGCTAGATTGGGGTCAGGATCAGAATACCTGGCGCCTAAGAAGTGAGTGACTCACCGCCACACTGTGGCCGTGCCTCCTTTGTAAGAAACCTCGTCTATAAAATCAATAAAATATTATTATTCTAAATGTCTAGTACAATTAAATTATTCATCTTAGTATACGTATGTCATCGAAAAGCAAAGTAAAATAACTATTCTGAACCATTTTTAAATCTATTTTAGTTGTGTGACGGAGAATAATATTATTCTAAACTAGGTATGCACAGAGTCACGACCACGTCTCTTACTGTACAGTACAGTAAGCAAATCACTACCCGCGCTTCCTCCTTATTTCATGTGCCGCATTTACGAGGAGTCTAATCATGGTTCTACTAGCATGAACCAATCAAACTTGGTAGCCGCGAGATAGCTATTCGCTTCATCGCATTCCTTTGATATAAAACATGAAAACAGGTTTGCGGCCCCATTTATATCCAGGATACTCTACGGCTGCAGAGCTTCTACCCTTAACTTTACGCTTTTTCCAGTGCGCTATTTCTCTCGCCCTTAAAATAAATTCTAACTCCAACCCGATAATAGACAGTGAGTCTTCCTACAAGCGCTGTCCTTGTAGGCAGACGCACTGCCTATTAGCTCCAATATTAAAAATAAGCCAGATGAAATTTTCCCACCCTAGATAAACAGAATAGAAACCTTCTTCAAGTTTTGGTTTCTCTTTGTCCGGGACGCGGAAAAACACTTGGAAGTAATTCCACATGAATTTCAAAGCTACCTTGAACTTTTGAAAGATCAGGAGAGCAATAGATCCGCTTTCCGGGCTGTGAAGTCTGTTTATTTTCTTAGGAGTAACCGCTGGCAATTAGTCGAAGACGAGACCAAAGAGGTTAGAGCAAGAATGGAAGGAACTAGAACCATGCCGCTGAGGTTGACTGCTTCTAAGCTGCATACGTAAATCAATATATGTCCAAAAATAGGAACAGGACGAGCGCACATATTGACTATCAAATGTCCCCATTGAAAGTCCGCTCTTCATGATTTTCTAATTATCTTTGCAATTTTTATCAAGATGAAACTCGCATTACTGTCATTATTTAGTTCAGTGTTGTTGATCTCTTCTGTATCTTCACTTCCAGCATTCGATACTCAAAACCAACCTGCAAAACGTGATATTCTCAAGATCCACGATCGTCCCTCCTTCTCGCATAATGCCACTCTCCATAGGCGTGACAATTTCAACAAGTATGGAGGATGCGACAAGAAATATAAGGACGGTAAATCTTTCGGAAGAGATATTGTAAAATCGGGTTATAAAGATATGCTAAGGATGACTGGGAATGTCAACCCTTTCCTGGTGGTGAGCGGCCCAGGTTCAGGGCCCATTGAACTGGATCCTGGCGACATGGAAAAACGCTTTTATGGCGACTTTAGCAAAGATAATAATAAGAGAAGACTTATTGGTGGTAGGTCAGCCAAAACCAAGAGCAGGACAAACGTTAATCTACTTAGATATCTTCCGAAATTCAGCCAACTGGTGGCCTTGGTACCCGTTTGTAAGTAAAATCCAACATTTCATGTTGCGCTACACAGAGCCCTGCCTTCATATTCTAGCCACTTGCTAATAGTATTAGGACTGGATTGGTGGACATCGAATAGAAGTATATTGCGAAGAAGACCAGCCTAACAGAAACAATTATAAATGCGGCAACAATGTCAACTCAAAACCGATTGGGGCGTATGCTGTAAACTTTGAAGGAAAATCAAAGATTGTTTTTTGCGCGCCTTTCTTCCAACTGAACTCATTAGATGAAGTAAAAGCTGAGCTTGATTCATTTCCTCACATACAGAAAGATTTGAACTGGATGAGAAGTAGAGGCGAGAGAGTCTTTCATGAAATGACCCACTTAGCGATCGTTGAAAACCGTTATCCTCGTAAGTCTAGACATAGCAACAAAACCTTGGAACTAAGAAGTTAATTACTCCCAGGTCTTGTGACAGACCTTCCGGCGAATCCCGTTGACGGTCTTGGATTGCTTGTCTATGGGCCACGAATGACCGAAAATCTAGCAAGCAAGTTTCCAGACTATGCTTACTTAAACGGTACAGATATGTATCAACTGACAAGAGGAGATCAGGAAGCTGACTATGTGATATCGCTGTAGCCGATAACTATGCAATGTATGCTACTACAATGTGGTTTAAGAAATTCTACGGAGCTCCAGACTCTTCTGCTACTACTGTCTCGGCTGTACCAGAGGATGGAGTCTACGATCTGTTTTCCGATGATGGTTCCGATCCGCTTCCAACCGAGTTCGATAACCCAGAGTAAGTTGAAATATTTCCTCAAGAAGACTTAAATGATTTCAGTAATAACTGAGTTCAATCTAATGTCTTTTCTTTAGCTACGATGAGATCTCGGAAGCTGAAGCAATAGCCTTCGAGGCTGGCGATTACACCCCAAACGGCTGGCTAGAAAACAAGAAGCTTAGAATACTTCCGCTCGGAGGTATAATCCCTCCTTCCTGTTTCACGTCACTATACATCTAACCGCGCCCATAGATTCAATCACTTTTGGCTTCCAAAGCTCCGATGGCAATGGATACCGAGAAGATTTATTGACCATACTCGCAGGTGCAAAGAATAGCGTTGAGATGATCGGTTCTGTGCGAGCTGGATCAATGGCCAACAATGCAAATGAAGGCCACAGCGGGGCGACAATCGATCAGATTGCTTCTTCCACAAGCGCTTATGGGCAGCGACCCAATGTCGTTCTACTCCACGCAGGCACAAATGACATGAACCTGCCTTTAGATCCAGCTTCCGCTCCCCAGCGCCTCGACTCGCTCGTTGGGAAATTGGTCAGTGCTTGTCCAGATGCTACAATCATCGTTGCACGGATCATTCCATCGACGAATAGTGGCACGTCGACTTTGATTCCACCATATAACAAGGCCATCACAGAATTAATGGCAAAACGAGCGATCAACGGGCAACATGTTATGGTCGTTGACATGCCTTCCGGGGTCCAAACCGGGGATTTGGCTGACGGTCTACATCCAAACGATGGGGGATATAATAAGATGGCAATCAAGTGGGCCATTGCACTAACGGCAGCCAATTCAATCGGTTGGATCAAGGACCCGGTAATCGGTTCCGGAAATACTGTAGCAACATGCGACCATGATCCAATTTGGTTTCCCCAAGGTGAGATAGCGAACGGAGCTGGCTTAGGGAGTAATGTTTTCCTGCCTGGAAGTTGCGCACTGAAGTGAGTCTATTCATAATCCACATTGCATATATCGAGCAAAGCCTGAATCTTCAAAATAGTAAAATATCCGGTCTCTGCGACTGTAGGTCGAAAGATGTACCGTTGACACGAGAATTGAAGGAATCGACCAATAAATGTGACTTACTCATGAAGGCCCTTGTTCCTACTACCGCAGTCCACTTTGCAGATCTAAATGGAGACGGGAGGACTGAATATTTGCATGTTGACAATGCTGGGGCAGTGACAGCGTTCCTTAATCTTGGAAGCTCGAATGGTGGATCGGATGCAGCCAAAGTTGCCTGGCTTCCGCAAGGCAAAATTGCCACCGGGGTGGGAGCGACCCGTGGAGGTGTACATTTTGCTGATATCGACGGTGATGGACGAGCAGATTACCTCTGGGTCCACGATGACGGAAGTGTCGACTGCTGGCTCAACCTAGGCGGTCCTGACAATGGTGCGAATGCTGCGAAGGTTTCTTGGCTACCGCAAGGTACCATCGCAACTGGAATAGGCAAAGATGGAGCAGGTGTACGCTTCGCTGATATCAATGGCGATGGTAGGGCAGAATATCTCTATGTCAACACTGATGGTTCTGTAGAAGCTTATCTCAACTTGGGTGGACCTGATAAGGGGGCGAACGCAGCTAAGGTTGCTTGGTCGCCACAGGGAACGATCGCAACAGGTGTAGGGATGGGCAGAGACAATGTTGTCTTTGCCGATATAAATGGCGATAGGAGGGCTGATTATCTCGCTGTTTCGAGGATTGATGGAAGTGTTCAGCTGTACTTGAACGCAGGTGCACCTAACAATGGCAATGGAGCAAATGTGATATGGTTGCCGCATGGTACCATTGCGACTGGTGTCGGAAACGATGGAAAGGGGATACAATTTGCCGACTTGAATGGAGATGGAAGAGCAGAATATATCGACGTGGCGTATGATACCTCGGCAGTTACCGCTTGGTTGAACGGTTGCTAGAGGCGTTGACTTGGAAGTTATGCTAGAGGATAGATTGAAAGATTTATATACTTGACTGTTGAGGAATCCTGGAATACGATGTAACTGGAGTCTAGGTGTAGCTAGTCCCGATTAGGAATAGTGGCGCACTAGCCAGGTGTAGGTGTATAAGGCCGAGCTGGAGCCTCGACCTTCTTCCCTCTGTAGTCCAATACACACTGTTCAACCTGCCCCCTTCCTACTGCTCTATAGTCTCCCATGGGAGGATCATTACCTCTTAGGGGATATCTGCTTAATAGGTTATGAGCCCGGGTTCGCCCTGGCAAACTAACCAGTTGTATGGACTCTTAAACCACGAGGGTTCTTCAAGTTCGCGCAAGGAACTATATATATAGAAGTCGCGCAAGGACTTCGACACACTACCGCGCAAGGGCAGACACATCTACGAATCGCGCAAGGATTTAGAAACTGTCGCGCAAGGACAGAAACACCATCGACGAAGCTGAAGACGAGCTTGCAGCTTGCTGTTGATCCCAAATCTACGAGGCTGAAGAGAGCCACTAGACCACATTTACTAAGACGTAGACGAGCTACGCACGCAACTAATTTTACCAAATTACAAATCAAGGCAGAATTAAACACCTCACCTTTGAACCTAACAACATCGAATACCCTTATACCTAGTCGCCACCGCAAAATGGACGACCAAAACGATAAAGCAAGGATTTCAGTCCTTGTACGTAATAACCATGAGAATTGGTTCCGACGGATATTAGTGAAGTTCACAACCAAGGAAGTTGAATACACGATTAAGATAATATAGAAAGAGTATGCTTGGATCCCAAACCCGAAAATAACCACGACTCCTATATCATCAAGTATATCTACGACAGGCGACGATGCTAAGGTTGATGAAGTTACTGGAGACCTGAAGAACTAGGGAAATAGATCATGGAACATTAATAAGAAGAGTACCTATAAGAGAGACGAAGCGAAGGCAGTTAACTTTATACTTAACGCCTTGTCTGAAGATGACCAGAATATCTACGATGAACATAATTTAGCTCAAGGATTGTGGAAAGCTTTATAACATAAGTATAAGAAGACAGATGAGTCGATAGCGAACATATACATGTCAAAGATCACCTTATACAAATATGATGAGCAGACTGGCATTGATGAGTGCTGGGCGAAGCTGAAGGAGTATCGCCGAAAAATGTAAGTTGCTGATTCCTCTATGACCTACGATGATCGCCATCTTTACGCTACCCTCACACGAAGTATGCCTGATAGATTTGATGTAATAATTAACTCCTTGAAATACCAGAAAGACATGTCCTATGAAGACAAGATTCACGACCTTTACGAGGTCGAAGTCAAGTATAAAGCAAGAGCAAAGGATGAGATATCTAGAAAGGACGAAGTCGAGGAAGTACACGTTGCCAAGGCTAAGTACATCCCTCCACATCGTAGACGACGAAGTATTAATAGCCTATTATTATCCTTATCTCGTAAAGGCTTGACAATTGAATGCCTCCTATACGGACGAAACTATTAGATTCGCGAATGCCTAAGGTTACCTTGTACAAAGAAACTCCTCAGAGAGCATAATAAACGCAAGTATCGCAGAACGTCACCTCAAACCAGTACTCAGCTATCTAGAGTTAAAAAGAAGCTAAGTCGCAGCTCTAAACGTCCTACCAAAGGATACGCTGCCGCATCTAATAACTCTTTAAGATCTAGTGATAGCAAGGACTTAGATGTCGAGAGTGCTATCAGCTGTACATTGTCTACAGAGATCAGTAAGAGCGACCCCTCCACTTGGCTAGTCGATACCGGCGCCTCATCGCACATGTCTAACCAACCTTCGATATTTAGGTCACTAAATTATATAACACGACCTATTAGGATCAAGGTTAGAGGGGGAGAAATAACATATAACTATAAGGGTAATATAGAACTTGAATACGAGGATGGTTTAATAATACTCTTATTAAACGTTCTTTATATACTAAACCTTAGAGTTAATTTGCTTTTAGTACAGAGGATATATTAAGCGATCCCGGAGATTAAGTTTGTGGGAAATTAAGACAAGATATACGTTATGGACGGAGATAGAAAATTAATTAGCTCAAGAATACGTCATGGAGTCTATGTCGTCACAGGAGTTGCGAAAGGCTACGAAGAAATTGCACTACATGCTAAGACTGAATATAAAGAATCTAATCACGAAGCGATCACCTAGACTAACAAGGAGAGATACCTTAAGTATTATAGAAGATTTGTATATCTAGGCCCTAAGAAGATTAGCAAGTTATACCTCGTCACAAGTCTCCGGAAGAGAATTAAGGTACCTCAAAGTATCGACGTATACGGTATATACGTAATAACTAAGATTCGAAACAAGATACCTAAGGAACTTGCGGAATAGGCAAAGGAGATACTTAGTAGAATCTAGTTCGATGTAGCAGGACCATGGCTAGTTATAATAAGAGGGAATAGATAGCTATTGATTATCATTGACACATTCTCACGACGAATATAGGCTATTCCACTTAAGACAAAAGAAGGAGCTAGAGAAGCACTAATCAAGTGGAAGACCCACGTCGAGCACTAATCAGACAAGAAGATCAAGAGTACAAGATTGGATAACGCTCCTGAATTGCTCAAGGTTATAAGTGAATAGCAGATCATTAACGGTGTTGATGCTCAATCTACTATAATCGTATCATTATATTAGAATGGTCCAGCGGAAAGATCAATCTAGACAGTTAAGGCGGACATACGAGCTCTTCTTAATAACGCGAAGATGCCAATAGAGTTCTAGGATAAAGCTACGGAGACAGATGTATATATCAGAAACAGAATAGACACTAGCCCCGTCATCGATAGGCGACGAACAAGCCTAATTGAAGCATTTACTAGTATTGTCCTAAGCATTGATCATATGCGAAGATGGGGGAGCAAATGCTACTATTACGTTAATCGAAAGACGATCCTAGCGGGAGAGAGACGTGATAAGCTAGTTAATCCAGGCCGTGTAGGTATTTTTGTTAGATATATAGAACAGATAACAAAGCACTTGAGAATCTACTCTCCAGAGAGAGGGATAATAATTACTTTAAGTATAATTAAGGTTAACGAGGATACGGATAGAGGAGAAGTTAAGTTAAAACTACAAAACTGTGCAAGTGGTCCTCAAGGAACTGCGAATTCTCCTAAGGATAGGAATCCTCGTAGAAGACTAGTAACTAAACCAACAACTCTAATCTAACCACCTATACAATCACGACAGCCGATAGTACCCTAAGTAGTAATCCCAGAATTTATACCACCGCCGGATGTCCTAAAGTTCTCTAAAATGGATATATTAGATCTACAAGACAAAGACGTTAAAGACAAAGAAGTGCCTCGTGCTACAGATAGCGAGTCAGATTTCAACTATCAAGGAAGCAAGAATCGCAAGAAGAGAAGACGTCCAAAGAAGAAATACCCGTCCTTGGCTACTCGTGATATAGACAGCGATAGACCTGATAATAAAAGAGATTAAAGCCATGTTCCTAATCCTGTTACCCTAAATCCGGTCTTATTAGCTATAGTTCCGCAGAATACAATCCCTTAAATCACTCCTATATATTTCACAAGGGGAGTGAAAAGATAAGCAGAGAAGGAATTAGAAGAGGGTCCGGATGTTAAGAAGGTTCGAGCTATGATCGTACAAATAATCTATAGAAAAGATAATATTAATGTTAATAAGCTAGAAGTTCTACTTATATATAAAGCTTGCTTTCCTGCGGAAGTAATCGCCGGAATCAAGATACCACGAACCTACAAGGATACAGTTAGTAATCCAGTCTATGAACATAGGTGGAAAGCCGCCATAGCTAAAGAACTGCTAGCATTACATCAGAATCACACATTTATAGACGTTGTACCCCCCAAGGGTGCTAACCGAGTATTATATAAATAGGTATACATAATAAAGACACTTAAAGATAGATCTATCGAGCGATTCAAGGCTCGATTGGTTACAAGAGGGTTTAGCCAAATCTAGGGGGAGGATTTTAGTGAAACGTTCGCACTAATAGTACGAATAGACACGCTACGCTTATTTCTGGCAACTATAGCACGACAAGACTTAGAATACTATTAGTTTGATATTAAGAATACGTTTACAGAGTCATATCTTAAGGAAAGTATCTACCTTGAACCACCAGAGGGTGTTTAATTACTAAAAGGGAAAGTCTGGCAAGCTCTTAGAAGCTTATATAGACTCAAGTAGGCTGCGCGAGATTAGAACTGTCTTATGCGAGGAGAACTTTTAAAGTAGGGGTTTAAACAGAGTCTCGCTAATCCATGCCTGTTTATATATTAAACTAATACGACAAGGTTGTTAGTCTATGTTGACGACATTGTTGCTGCCGCAAATTCTAAGATAGACATCGACTAGTTTTATTAAAAGCTCGCTACTCGATTTAATACTAAGCCTCTGGGGGAGATTAGAAAGATCCTTAGTACTAGGGTTACTCGTGACCGAAAAGATCGCTTAATTACCATCGATCAGGAGCAATACTTAACAGATGTGCTTAAAAGATATAGTATTACAAGTAAGAAAGCAAAAGGGAAGAAAATACTGGCCGCTGATTACGAAAGCCTGCTTCCTATAAAAGACAGTGATACACGAATTAACGTATTAGAATACCAACAAGCTATAGGAAGTGTAATATACGTAATAATATTTACACGACCTAACATCGTATACGTACTCGGAAAGTTAAGTTAGTACATAAGCGACCCCGCAGAACACGATGGTCACGCAATAAAATCACTTCTACGATACCTACGATCAACAATCAAGACGAAACTAGTGTACTTATTAGCAGGGGGAGACACTAATATAAAGGCATTCTTAGACGCTAACTGGGCTACGGCAAAAGATAATCGCAAAAGTGTGTCTAGGAGTATTATTATATTCTATGGTAGACTAATCTCGTGGTCAAGCAAGAAGCAACAGTCCGTGTCGACATTAAGCTACGAGGCTGAATATATTACATTATCATCGTACGCAAAACAAGGATAGTGGTTAGTACAAGTATTCCGTAATCTTGGATTAGACAGCTATATCGGAAAGGAACCACAACTTATTCAGATGTTTAGTGATAACCAAGGTGCTATTACATTAACAAAGAATACATACCTCAATGAACGATCGAAGCACATCGACATCTATTACTACTTTATTCGAGACCTTGCTAAGAGGAGACGATTACGGGTTGACTTTATCCCAACTGATAATATAGTAGCTGATGGTATGACAAAGCCGCTTCAACGAGTGAAGTTTAAAAGATTCAAGGAGCAGATAGGGTTGAAATAGTAGTTTAAGAAAGTGTAAGGTTAATAGCCACTAAGCTATACTCGAGTTACCTCGAGGGGGAGTGTTGAGGAATCCTAGAATACGATGTAACTAGAGTCTAGGTGTAGCTAGTCCCGATTAGGAATAGTGGCGCACTAGCCAGGTGTAGGTATATAAGGCCGAGCTGGAGCCTCGACCTTCTTCCCTCTGTAGTCCAATACACACTGTTCAACCTGCCCCCTTCCTACTGCTCTACAGTCTCCCATAGGAGGATCATTACCTCTCAGGGGATATCTGCTCAATATTGACTTTGATATTCGCTACACGATTGCAACATAGATTCTCAAGGGTTATTCTGGTGTTCTGGAGTACAACCCTCATTTTTAAATTGGTTACTGTAAGAAAGTTAGGTGAAACTCTAGACACACCTGGGCTAGAAAAGGATATTATTCTAAAATTCTCGTACAATTAAAATATAGTTCTCTGAGACATTGCGGATAACTAGCATCAATACATCTTCATTGACCTAAGTAATTTAGAACAATAAAGTTAATTGTTCTAGGAATTCTAGTATAATAAGTTTCGAAAAGTCTTGTATAATTAAAATAGTTCTCTAAGCCGTTTAGGATAACTAGAATTAACATACCCTTATTAACCTAAGTGATTTAGGATAATAAAGTTAACTGTTCTAGGCGTTCTAGTATAATAAGTTTCAAAAAGCCTCGTATAATCAAAATAATACCCCGAGCCATTTAGGATAACTTAAATTAATACGCCTTTATTAGACTAAGTGCTTTAGAACAATAAAGTTAATTGTTCCAGTCGTTCTAGTACAATAGAGTTTCAGGGGTATATATAGAGTTTCGCCTAATCATCTTATTCTTTTACCTAGGGCAAATTAAAACTCGCGAGAGATTCTCCCAGAACCACTAGCACAGAAGGTACACGAGTACTCAAATAGATACAAGAGGTATCAGAGGCTCTTGAAGCTGCGTAGGCCTAACTCTTTACGCAGACCTGTGAAGGTTCGATTTCGAGTTTTATAGTGAATGGATTCGCTTGAGTGAATAGGGGTATTCGGCCGTAGCTATTTAGTTAGTTCCACCGCGAGGAGTTCTCTCCTTCTCTCCTTGCGGACAATCTAATCAATATTCCACCCTGACAAGACCCGACTTTAGCGTTTGGTAAGAGTTGAGACGATAAGATATGTAAGAAACCAGGTCATTGCTCAATATACGTTGTCAAAAGACATTATGCTAAAAGTCTGGCACAAGTAAATCAATTGTCCTATCTTACCTAAGTAAATCAGGAGTAAAAAGTATTAATTATTCTAAACTATTCGTATAATTGATGTAGTTGTGTGAGGTCTTTAGGATAATATTATTATAACTCAGGTGTGTAGTGAGTAATGCCCGCCTCTGTTATGAGCTATTACAGTGGATTAGAGGTTGATCCTAGCCTAGAACTTTCCTATTGGAGCTTGACAACTGAACTGCCTCCCTCCTGCTTCAACAAGAAATCCTTTATTTCCCCATGTCACATTCTACCTACAAGTCCTTTCGGAGAGTTTAGACATCCGAACGTTCATGATACTTTCGACAGTGACTGGAAGTCACGTGCGTGTGCACAGCTACTCCATAGCCGTGCTTTACCCTGGGTACCAACCCATTACATCCGTAGTATCTGCCCGCGTATTCTCAGCTATCGTAAGAGTAGAATAATAAGTAATTAGAGCGATAATAGTAGTATTATTAACACTCTTTAGTTTTGGTGTTCTATACCTAGTAAGGGGCGCGCACGGGCCACCCAGGTGCGTTTCTGGCCGCAGCTAGGGGATAACACATACAAATTAAATAGTAAAATAATATCTTAAAATGTGTCATTTGTCCCTCCCGGCCTCTGAACTCTTGAAATCTATTTAGGTAGGTTTATATACATTTTGAATAGTTTTTAGGTCGTGGGGTTAGGTGGGGTAGCCTATGCCTCAAAAAGGCTCCTTGTTTCTGGACCTTAGAGGGGGGCTCCCGGTGGCCAAGAAAAGTGGCAGAGACCTCTTTTATCTTATCCTAACGTATATTGACTAAAAACCATTATATTATGTCATTTACTTGGAATAATTAAATGATTTATCGAAAACGATAGCATAATAAAGGTAATTTTTCTAGATATTTTAAACATTTTAGTACTTGGAATCAACTTACGTTGATAGTTAATAATAAAATAAATCTCTGCCACTTTTCTTGTCCACCGGGAGGGGGGGAGAAACGGCCATGTAACCAGCAGCTACGAGTACGGGCTAAGATACTAACATACCGGTACGTACATTCATAAGTTTTTTCAAACTTATCTCCAGTCTCTTCCCCTTCCCCTTCCCCTTTCCTTTTCCTTTTCCTTTTCCCTTCCCCTGTCCTCTTACCTTCATTTCTGTAAATTCGTGGTCCCAAGTACGTTCTAAAGATCAAATATACGTAACTTAATAGTTATATACTCGTATATAGAAGTTATAACTAAGATAATCTAGGTAGGTTTTTTTTTTCTCTCGAGTTTGTAGTCGGATTTAGCCTTGTAATAGGGATTATTGAATTAAGTAGGTAGGTAGTATGAGGTAGTTACTCGTATATTAAATAAGAGTTACTACCTTACCTACCCTTCTCGTAAGGGATTAAATTTATTTGTATAGTATGGATAGTACGTACTAGATGAAAATATGTAATATTGTAATATTTCTAATTATCTAAAGTATTCGACATACTATACACCCATAATCACACGATACATCACTAACCCTCGCTCCCCCATACTATATCAACGCCCCGTATCGGCACAGCACTCCAACCTGGAAGATACACACTATAACCCCAACCCCAAAGCAGAACATCACAGATATCCATCAGTATCATCCGCGTCCCAACCCTTATCCCCATGCGCGGCATCCCTTCGACCCAGCCTCTGCGGATGGGTATCAGGCACTGTGCCCCACGATCCATCAGGGGATCTTATACCACCATCTTGCTTAATAGATACCGACTGCCAAAGATCCCCATGTTGACTAGAAATCCATTGCCATGTATCCGAATACCTTCTGTTAGGCATGGCGAGAGAAGGAGGAGGAGCCACAGAAGAAGTCAAGGGAACAGGCTCAGGATAGGTACCCTCACAACCCATCTCACAAGTACCATCATCCTCAACGCTCATATCGTCCACATCATCAATCTCCCTTAGCACTCCCTCACCACTCAAGCCCCCTCTGCTACCACCGTTCTTTCCTATCCACAGATCCCGACCGTCCTTTCCCCAGGAAATACCCCCCCTCAATAGACTCAACCCGAATCGTTCAAGCACACCCAAATCCACAACAAAACACCGCTCCGGCCTTTCATGCCCCCAAGAGTATCCCAGCCCCTCATCAGGTACCGGAATAACCAGCTCCCTCTCACTCCTCCACTCCATCTTCACCTCACCCTCCTGCTCCCTTAGCTCAGGAAACCAATCTTCAATCCTACCTTTGGCCTTCCTAATCGCATCCAGGAACGCGCTTCTTTTTCGGGGATTACCAAGAACAGGCGATTCGAGGTCCATATTCTGAAGGAGGGAGATGGTTTGATCTTCTCTGAAGGGTGGATGGGTAAGAGTCAGAGGACGAGAGTATGGGTGATGATGGTGCTTTGAGATCGTGTAGGGACCGAGGGTTATTGGTGAGTGGTACGTAGAGGCGGATTGCTCCGGATCCGTGGAGGGCTCGTCGATGGATGAAGGGGAGAGAGAGCGGTGGCGCCAGTTATTGGTATTGGAATTTGGCCAAAAACGTTTTCGGGGCATATTGGCTCGCTTTTTGTGTCCATTTCATTTTTCTGACCTGGAGGGGAGCCGAATATATAAAGGTTTGTCATTAAGATGCGGTAAGAGGGTTGTCGATGATGGATTGTGTTCGAACAATCCTGTGGTTCTAGACAAAGCGAGAATGTTTCGGATCGAATGTTCTTGACTTGCTTCGTACATCCAGAGTCGTCTTGAAATATCTGTTGACTCAGATGAGGAGATTGGATCGTGCTTTTAATTCGTGTAATGCGCTTTAGCTCGACAATGGGAGAATATCTGGCCGCTCCGAAAGTTGAAAGGCGGAGAAGTATGAACCATTGTTCCCGTTCAAATTTATTGACGTCGATGGGATGATTTCTCAACCAGCACCTTCCCAACCCCATTCTTTGATCAATTGCCGGACACGATAATCGGTGGCCCAGCCCAAATCTCTCTCAATGTCCCTCAGCAGTTCCAGCACCACCCTCCGCTCACAATCTTCTAGCAAACACTGGCCCGCTACAAACAAAGCCTGAACTTGATGAATTCTCACAGCCCCATCTGGTCTTCCCAGAGCAATAGCCACAATCTTCTGGCTTCGATCTCGAACTTCGCTCTCAATCGACCGGTAAGAGTTGAGTCGACTATGGACTGTAGAACGCCTTTGTGTAGACTCGTGAGGTCGATTGATGAGGAGTAATATTCGCGCCATGTGATAAGCTTGCATTGTAGAAGCACACATTGGCATACTGTACCAAATCTGCTCAAATATAGTTCTAGGCTCATCTCTTCCACCTCTAGTCATCCTGGGCAACACAGCGCAAGGCTTGAAAGTGTCCGGCAATCCCTGATGCCAAATTTCAAGTTCTTTCTCCAACTCCTTCCATCTCTCCAGAATAACCATCTGATTAATTCCAATCAAGCCAGTCGGACTAGAGGGGTTCTGAGGATACACATGGTCCACTGAATCACCAGAAGCAAGAAAATTGACAATTTTTGACATCAACCAGATCAGCGCATTTGATATCATGTCTTCACGCATTGCTATTTGTCGCTCCGGATAATGCGAGTCTTCCGTATTACTTGGCTTTACGAAACCATCATCATCAAGATGTAATCCTGCTGCTCGCCATAGACCAAGATCGTAAGTATTCAGTCTTGTTTGGCTTTCATTGATAAAAGCGGCCAAGAAATCCTGTCTAGCAAAATTCCAGAATGTAGCTTTTCTGGCTCTTGATGGTTTGATATGTTGAGAAACCGCGCCTGGACTCGTGGGTGATTGAACTGGCATCATACCCTCCTTTTCGGCAAGATCAAACAATGATTTGGTTCCACTGAGATGACGAGCCCAAGCACTATTTGCATTATCCAAGAACTCGTAAACGCACAGAATGGCTGTGGCTGCAAGAGTTTCATCGGCGTTGTAGGCAGAGACTGATCTCGTGATACGACGCCTCTTATTCCCTGAAGAGGTACGATGACTTTGTGCAGAGGAGGATCTCCCATGAGGACTGAGAGTCTCATCTCCAGTCATTGGTGTCACTGGAGTTTCCTTTCTCCCGGAATGCTGTAGTTCTTCCATCAATCGAGATATAGCAAGATCATAGTACTTGGCCCCAATATAAAACCAATTAACCGACTCAGGATTGGGATATAATTCTATATCAGACTGCCTTCCTGCGATTCCTCCCACCGTGGCTTTTCTTCCACGCACGCGACCAAGTTGTTTTGCAGCATAGGCACATGCAGAGTGTCGAACCAGGGGATTAGATATGGCATCGACAGGAACATGGTGGGAGAAATAACATCCCAAATCAAACAAATCCATCCATTGTCCGGGGGTCTCCCCAAAATGGCGAAGTAAAAAAGCTACCTCATGATCATCTACTGCTGTCGCCTCGTTTGGTGGTGCAATGGAATGGGAATTGGTCAAATTTGGGTCGATTTGGGATGACGCTACACTGCTAGACCTATCAGGACCTGTGGGGTTCAATATGAAATTTAGATTGTTAGATGCGTGTGGCGAAGGTTGTTGTTCAGGAGGTGGAAGTGGTCTTAGGTATTGAAGATTGCTTGTAGCCGCCACCGAAAGCGCTTCTAGTCCTGATGCCCCCTCGAAATGCCCCGGAAAATAGGAATTCTGAGAAGATTCTTGCATCTGCATTACAATTGGAGGTGTGGAAATGGTCGCAGGAAGATATTCGGGTTCGGGAGTTGGTTCCATGTTGAAGGGATCTATGATGTTGTGGAAAGCGATGGTCTTTGGAATCTCGACCCAGACACTGTTGTCGTCAAATGTGTTTCGATAAGTATAAAATCCTCCCAGCTTGTTATTCCCATCCTCCACGTCGCCGGCATTTCCATTCATCGAGGCATTCTGCTGATGTCGAAAGGCAATTCCTTCACTTGGTTGACATTCTCTTGATCCTTTCTTGCATTGACCGCAGATGGGCTTCGATTCGTCGCATTTCAGTTTCCGACTGCGACAAGTGATACTATTCGCATTGTATAGGTTAGTATTCGTTTCTGCAAAGAAAGACTCTCTTGGGAAAGAAGAGGAGCTCTGAGAATGGCGCGGGAAAGTGGAATTCCTACCATCCCGTACGAGACCTCATTTCTCTTTCATGGCGCTGTTCGTTACGAGCACCGACTTGGACTGGCACTGGCACTTGCACGTTGCATGATAATTGCTCGAGTAAGACCAGCGGTGTGGCAGTGGGAGAACGGAGAGGGAGGAGAGAGAGAGAGAGTGCGACGGTCACGGTGTCAACAATGCAAAAGCAATTCGTACGGTGTAATTCTGGGGTTAGTGTCAGCCATCAAAGTTTGAGATCACGAAGTTGCTCGGGGGTTCTGGCCCAGGCGGGTGGCGGGGAACTTTATCCCCTGGGGCCGTTGGTGGGTGCTGGGGCAGAAGAAGGGGAACTCCGTACTCGAGCACGTACTATATGAGGAGCAGAAATTGGAGACGAAGGGGAAGGCGAGAAAAAGTGCGGAGAGAACAGCGGCACAGAACTCAACCACATCCACATCCACTTCTCACGGCCATGTCAAACCATTTCGACACACTCACTCTCACCTCCCAGTTTGAGACGTGATGGCGGTTAGAGGTGGTTGACGTCGACATCGCCGTCGTACGTAGAATGAGGGTGATATGTTTATATTTACTTTTTCCCCGCATCGCATTGCCCGTGTTTCCAAGCTCTCCAGGTCCTCTTAGTGGTGAGCGGCAAGCCAAGCTCGAAAATGCCTTCAACGGTGGTCCATTTGGGGTGGATGGTAGGGCGATGGAACGCTATCGACTTGAATTCACTCAAACATTTCCTATTTGGGACGCGATGCTGTCATTGCTTTTTCCTAATCTCCACCACGCTCCACTACTATACCGACGCGAAACCACGCCTATGATAACTGGATAGCGAACCCACAGACCCAGGCCCGTGAGGCAGGAAGCTCCCCCTCCTCAATTTTGTCCCTCCACTTCCTCCCCAATTTCTGCATCACCAACGACCGAGTACATCTGCAGTTCTGGATAATTGCAGATTGATCGGATCAAAATGGAGTCTACAGAATCCTTGACCCAGTGCCAGGCACTCAATGTTTCCGACGAGAAGCAATGCGGGGAGAAAGCGACCTCTGTAAATGGCCATTTCTGCTCCTTTCACTCCAAGCAATGTCAAGGTCAGTAGTTACTACCAATGAATCAGTTCTTGGGGCTTGAATTTTATGCAGAAAGAAAACTCATTAACGTGCAAATCCAGCTCTCTACCGTGGATACAAAACTCGAATTGCAAGACTCGAGAAACTAGATGCCAATCCCCCCCACCTTATCTCGCAGAGACGAAAACACCCCCCGTGAACCAAACCTTTGCAGATGTCGAAACGAAAGAGGTATGCCAGGAGCATCATGACCATTTGTTCCTGAAATTCCAATTGCTTGATCGAGTCATCCGTGCACGAAAATTACATCATAGTCGCTTCTTCTCTATGGATATGGATTATGGTCATGAAAGGTATCTGTCTAGCTTGCAGGTTCAAAAAGCTACAGTGACAAAAGCTTTGGAGCGTCTTAAGCGACGTACTGCTGAGGTAAGATGGTCTCTCATTCTGTGCCTTATCAGTTAGCTAACTCGATTGCAGGTGTTGTATGCAAGTGAATTATGGTCCAAATGGATTCGCGAGTGCCAAAACTCGGAAGAAGAAAATCGGGAAAAGGAACAAAAGAAGGTCAAACAGGAAGCTGCATTGTGGAAAAGACACTGGAAGGCCACCCAAGAACGAATGAGAGTCTTTCGAGAAAAGGAAGACAAGTTACGACAAGACAATTTCTTGGAAGCCGTATACAAGGAAAGACTGGCCGAAAAAGAAGAGGCTGGAGAGGACTCTGAGGAAGATTGGGATCCTATTGAAGAGGTCCTGGAAGACTCGAGGGGTAATTTCATCGGTACGTTCACGCCAGTAACGACACTACTAAGGCAGTCATTACGCCTGGGTCACCCTTACCGAATATTGATGCTAGCGATATCACAGATCTTATCAAACATTTTCTCTGGATTGAGTCTCCAATTGATGTCAAGGAGAAGAATAAGACTGCCGATAACGAAGAAACGTCGACCTCGTCTGAAGTTCAGGCACGGACTCCCGCGAAGACTGCAACGCCCAAAAAGAAGACTGCAGGGAAATCGAAGGCTGTTGAAGAAAAAACCCCAGACAAAATTCTCATTGAAACCAAAGATCAAATTGTTGAAAGGCTCCGAGTTGGATCCGAAATAGATTGGCAAAGAACACAGCCAATGCTGGTTGGCTCGATTCAGCGTCCCGTCCTTACAAAAAAGACGAAGATGAAATTACGCACTTGACTCGTGAGATTAACGATATCAAGCAACTCCTTTTTTGTCGAATCTTATTGGGACATGCGACTTTACTACCAGCTGCTCTTCGAGCCAATAGTATCGAGGAGTTCCTTGCAGATGAAGAGGTAACAGGTTCTGCCCTGAGAGATATTTGCCTCAAAATGGAGAGCCCAGGACTGCAAGAAATTCGCGACGCATGTGCGGATTTATTTCGTGCTGAGGAAGAGGAAGATACTCCCATGCCGGACGCCGAGGCTGGTAGCGAAGACGAAGACGATGAATACAATTTCAAATTTCGAAAGCAAAAGGGTGAGATGCCTGACAAATGGCTTTCGAAACGCGAGAAAGCCAAAGCCGAAAAGTCGGCACAAGCCAAAGTTAGGGGCATGCCAGACATGGAACAGATTCTTGGTGATATCGGTAGCACAGCGGTGGATTTTGGAGACCTTAACAAGAAAGCCACGTCGCAGAAAAAGATCAAGGTCAAAATCTGTGGACGAACCATTTGGAACTACCCAAGTAATAAGGCCTTGTCCCGAGGCGGCTGGCTGCAGTTTTGTATCATTGCCAAGGATAGCAAGTTACAAGATGTGATTGCACTGTGTCGAAATTGGGACGAATTTTTCGAACTCAATATTCTGGCTTTGTGGGGTTATTTTCCCGGTCAGCATTGGATTGAATGGGTTGGAGGACAACCTAGACAGCAGATGCTCCAATTGGTATGTGTTTGTTCTTCAAAACATGGTAATGGCCGAATACTGATATTCATAGGGATTCATTACATATTATGAAACAATTCACCCAGATGCAGAGATGCTAACCCAAAAGTATCAAACTGGTAGCCGTCAAAGGAATGTTCAACGTGCTCACGCAGCTTTCGAAGCACGAAACGTAATTTGTGCTCATATCAAACGTGATCAAGTCAGTCGTCGTCTGATTCAGTATCTTTCCATGGAAGCCCATCAACTCCTCATTCTCGTCCGCGATGCAGAGACTGGCAATATCCTGGTCAAGCCCCCAGAGGAGGAACGCTGGATCCGTCGTACAAAGAGTGGTGTTGGAAGAGCTTCCAAGAACGAATGGAGAGTCGTCACCGGTGTTGGACCAAGGTTTTTCGAACAGATGGATGGTCATCGCGATTGGCATTTTGATTTCAATGAGTATTATGACGTTTATATCTGGGACATTGATCCTGGCCAACCCTTTCCTGCTCCCTATAACGTTGTTCAAAGTTACTTGTACAAAGCACATCGATGCAAGATTGGAGTTGATGTTTATAACCCCGAAAAGGCAATTTTACAAACTCTTTGTCGCGAAGATGAAAGTAATAGGGTCAGAGATTTGCGACCCGACGATAAAGGTATGCAATCAATTTGGGATCATATGATGGATCAAAGAACAAGATTCTTTTATGGCGAGGTTCCGGATTTGCAGAAGCACTACGATGAGATGGAAAAGAAAAGAGAAACAGACGAAAACGCGTTGCTCCCAGACAACATGTTTCCAAAACATCTGTTTTACAACGAAGCTGATGCTGCCGAAGACGCCATTCTTTTCCCTGAAGAACTCGATTCAAACACTTTGCCATCAACACAGATTGCCAAGGTCAACCCGATTGACACTTGGATGAAGCAAGGATTTTCAATGGCCCAATTCGTTCAAGGTTTAGACTCGGTGGATTCTGATGCGGATGATGAAGACGATCAAGAAGGTTCTGAGAATGACCATGATGAAGATGATGATTATGTAATCGACGGCCCGCGTGATGATGCTATTCCGTCTGACCCTTCAAGCGTCAGCGCAACCTTGATGTCGATGTTCCCAGAGGATCAAAGGGATGTAATGGCCAAGATTTTACAGCAACCACGAGATACGAGACATTGGAATGATCCTGATCGTATGAATGATGATTTCATGTGCTTCATAGATAGAGAGAAGGCGAAGAGTGAGTATTTTGGTGTGTTTACCTTTTAGTAGAATGCTAACTGACTTGCCTAGTTTTCAAAGAAGTCTGGCATAAAGCAGACACTGAACCCCATGCACATGAACGTTATATCGAAATGCGATCTATGGCCAAGAAGTCCCTCTCGTTCCTTATGAAAACACCGGTGGGAGAAGACAACGATCGCTTTATCGCCATGAAGCTCGTAGCAGATATGAATGTCTCCGCCGGGGATATGGGTGATGTAAAGAACGCTCTTGCAAAGGTTTTACCATTCTTCACCAAAGAATTCTTGGATTCAGAGTCTGGCCTTCTATTCAAAGACTCCCTTTTATTTAAGCAAGAGGAACGAGCAAAGACTATCCCCGATTGCAGAACACACGTATCAAACAAGCACCGCAAAGCTGAATTTTGGAAACCATTTGATGATGCGATAGATAAGCTGGAGGATGCTGATGATCTTGGCTCTTTCCCTGATGAATGGGATGTGACAGTTCGACCCATCATTGCATCTTGTAAGTCTTTTCTCGCCTATGATGATACCCGAAATATGTGCTAACATCATCACTTCTAGTATACAAATCAGGCATCCTACGTAATCGTCCAGACCCCTACTACGAGGGCCAAGCCTTCTGTGCAATCGAGTCTTCACGACCCAATAAACCAGAATTCTTCATCGATTTCTGTCAGAACATGCCCTCAGACAAAGACTTATCACACATGGAAGACCCTTCAAAGGTAAAACCATTCATGGAACATGCAGCGGGGTTTGTAAAGAAGATCGCCAAAGAAGGAAAGGGCGAGGAGGGGAAAATCAGGTTCTCAGTCATGAAAATGTGGTCTCATGCCTATTTCTACCCCCTCATGATAGGACCCGATAACCACGACATGACCTCGTTTCGTGATTTGAAGGGTCGACGCTGGATCTGGCAGTTTGTACCTAAAGACATGGCAGGCTCGGAATACAGCATGCACTACACGGCCAAATCCCGTTTCGCGCCATACGACCGTGGACCAGATTCCACTTCTTCGTTCTCCTACACGGGTTCTAGTGGGTACGGAGGAGTCGCTGGTCTTGAACGCTACCGCAATCGTATGGGTGCTGGTGGTGGAAGGGGTGGCATGGGAAGAGGTGAGGGGGGATCCGGAGGAGTCAATTTCTTTAAAGGGAGTGTTGTGGTGAAGAGGGATAAGGTACTTGTCATGGCGAGGAACGAGGAGGAGTGTAATGTTCTTACTGCAGCGGCGGCCTTTGCGATTGAGTGTCGGCCGTGGAGACAGGAGGTTGATCTTTGGAAGAGTTTTTTGAATGTGGATTATAACTTCCTTGAAGGGTTGAAGCAGGAGTGGTTTGAATAGGGAGTTTGGGATTTGTTAGTGAGGGCTTAGGAGGTGTTTCGTGGATTGAGTTTGTATGAGTGGTGTTGGATTGGATGATGGATAGAGATAGATGCGGTATGCTTGGTGTATATCCTGTTTCTGGCCATTGGGTTACTCCAGCAGAGATGTATATCTTTTGAGGCTGAGGTTGTGTGTTTTTGTAAAAGTCTATGAGTTTTATAGGAAGTCATACATGGGTAATTCAACTTATGTCGTTGAGTGGTAGTGATTCTTCCTTCTTGGACGGGCATACTACGGTTGTATTGTAATTGGGTTCCATGGATGAGTTGAGACTAGGAGGTAGCTTGTTAGTTTTCTGTGGGTTTGGTGGAGAGGGGGGAAGGAAGGGGAGAGCGGGAGGTTCAATACATGAATTCTACGGTAAAGAAGAGCCGAGATGAAGGAGTGGGAGTGGAAGTGGAAGTGGAAGTGGATGCGAAGGTTAGTGTTGTGTGGACTTTAGACGGATTAGTTGATGATATTCGCAAAGAGTTGAGTTACCTCGGAAGAACCCCAAGTTCCTAGGTATCTACTGTAATCAGAAAATAAGATGAACCAAGGAAACACATCTTCATCCCCCCCAAAAAGTTAAAAGATTAGAAGAGTTTATTGAAAGAGGGTATCTAACTTCATCGAAGCTATGTACTGGAATCCCCTATACTATCTGAATCTCTGTATATCTGAATCTCTGAATCTCTGAATCTCTGAATCTGTCCCTCCGTATCTGTCTATTGCAAAAGGGCAAAAGGGCAATATGAAACCAGCCTACAAGAGTTCACTACCTATCTGCAACAAACCCCATATGACATCTCCCCTACTATAAAACACTACGATATAGACGACCATAAAAAACGGCATCCACATTACAACGAGTAATACTTCTCCCCCCGTCCCACCTTCGCAACATCCCGCTTACGGCCCTCAAAGTAAATCAAGACCCCGTAAACAATTGCCGCCGTAGCAGAAAGACAAGCAGCACCCATACAGATCGAGTAGCCCGTATGATAAAGCGGTGCGTCCTTCTTGAGGAAGGTAAAGGTTGCGATGATGCCCCCGGAATTGCCGAAGCCGATCATCCACGCGGTGCCGATGGCGCGCTCTGCGTGGCCGTGGAGATTCATGACATACCAGCAGACTATGAGGGCGCCGGCGGAGAACATGCCCATGGCGACGAGGCATATTCCGGCGTATTGCGCGGAGAAGTGGTGGTGGACCGTCATTAGGATGGCGAGGCCTGAGATGAGGAGGGTGAGGGAGAAGGCGATGAAGGGGGAGCGGAGGCGGGTACGGTCGGATAGGTAGGCGGTGATGAGGCAGAGGACTAGGGCTGCGGCAACTGGGGGGACGGTGTGTAGTTGGGTTTGGATGATGTTGTAGCCGTAGGTCTTGAGAATTGTGGGGGTGAAGTATGCGAATGCTAGACGATGTCGATGTTAGGGAGAGTCAAATCAAAGAAAGATACGGTGGGAGAAGACTTACAGTACACCGGAACCACAAGGCAAAGATACATGATACCACCAGCAATATTCTTGACATCCTTGAAAAAGTCCAGGATATCACTCTTGGTAATCTTCTCTCCCTTGCTCACACCCGATCTCGCAATGACAAAGTTACGCTCGGCATCAGTCAACCAAGTTGCGTTCTCAGGGAAGTCAACGACGAAGAAGAAAGCTGCGACACCGACGAGAATAGTGAGGATTCCTTCCAGAATGAAGATCCAGCGCCAGTTGTGTAGACCTCGAATGCCGTCCATTTCTGCGATTCCGCTTGCGAGGAGACCGCCAAAGGCACTGGCTACCAAGACCGAGCACCAGTAGACTGTGAATCGCTTTTGGGACTCTTCACGCTTGTACCAGGTGCTGATGAGATAGAAACCTGGAGGATGGTTAGCTGTTGTGCGTTTTTGGAAGTGATTGAGATGTTTATGCAAAGGTGTTGGCGTAGTGAAAATTGTTATGCCAAATCTTTAGGCTGATGTCTCTCAATGAATTCAAGCTCTTGGATAATCACTTCGATCTCTTGAAAAGGATGGAACAACAAGGGAATTATACGTACTTCCAGGAAAGATACCAGCTTCGAATAATCCGAGAAGGAATCGAGTTACAAGAAGACCACCGTATGAAGTGACAAAGCCTTGAGCCAACATGACGATTCCAAATGACAAGATACAACCAGACACTAAGAAGAGTCAACACAGTACAAGCGACAGAATATTTATCGCTCTGGGGACATCCATGCGACGTCAAAATCATGCAAAGCCTCGCATAATGAGTCGGTCACGCGAAAATTTGGAGCCGATTGAAGATCGTCAACCCAAAAGACGCGTAACCAAACCGATTATGTAAATGTTTTGAAAAGAGTGACAATTGTAGCTTTGAGAAAAGAGCACTTACACCAGACTTGAGGCTTGAATCGCTTCATGAGCAAGTTGGACGGAATCTCAAAGAGGATGTAAGGGACGAAGAAGATAGTGAGGGCGACATTTGGTTGGACTCCAAGAAGCTTGAGGTCGCTGGGAAGGCTCATAGTCAATGCATTTGAAATGTTGACGCTGTTGGATATCTTGTCAGTATGTGGTGCAAAGGTCAGATCAGCCCAAAACGCGACTCACCGATCAAGAAACGCAGCAACATAGATAATGAAGAGCATTGGCAGAAGGCGAAAGTCAATCTTTCTGACAAGGGCTTTGTCATCGACACCATGACCATTACTACCGACCAAGGTGGTGGTAGATGGCATGTTGACGTCGGAAACTGCCACCAGAGGCGTACCAATCTCGCCTTCAAAAGCGCGCGTCAACAGGTTTTCCATGAAGGAGGCATGTGAGGACCAACCTTGTTTTTCTGCGTCGTTGCCAGGCATTGTTACCATTGATTGAACGGTCAGGTAAAATAGTGTTGGTGCACGACGGCGTGTTCTGGATGTAAAGATGTCCATCTGTGGGATGGAGGGGTGTGTAGCGGTTTAAAAAGTTTTGGTATGTCGGTACCCTCTTTCGGCAGGTGCCACCACAGCTCGGGGGATTTAAGCGAGTGGTATCTTTTGTGGGTCTGGTTGTTGTTGTTGACCAGGGTACACTGCCTCTTTTTACAGGCTAGCTCCGATCTTGAGCCATCCGTAATCACGCACTGCCATGGAAAATGGAGAGACTGGAGGAAGGAAGGAGCGATGGAGACTCTCATTAGCGCAACACTTGAAGATGAGGCAAATCACATGTCGGCGTGCATTACATGCGCCCCTTTTGCGTCTTGACTACGACATTCACTCTTTCTTTGTGTCAAGACTTGCCGACATCGTGAATCATCCTGTTTTTTTAATTATAGATACATGCTTTGACATATGTAAGGTTACTTGCTTTAGTTGATTGCTAGTCTGCACGACCTGACAGTTCACGCACTAAACTACTTTCAATAGATCCAGTGCTACCAGAACACCAAGAGGATGACTGTATTGATCCAGATTCCCTTTGCACAACTCCACTTCCCACAAACTTCACTTCATCCGATTTCAGTTTGGCACAAACTCATCCTTCTGGATCCTGTTTTCTATTCACCTTCATTCTTACCTTCAACGTAATTGAACAATTGGCGGAAGGTTGGAAAACCACAATACGCATCATGTTTGATCTATTTCAAGTCTGTTGCATGGTTCCTTTCAAGATAGATCCGAGTTCTCGTGCCCCTCAATGACTTCATGCTGCGTTCGCCATGATAACCTTGCAGTTGTCCCAAAATCTCTGTTGCGCTCTTCAAGTCCTCCAACAAGAAGGAAAGGATAATGTCAGCTCTATTGTAGTATCAACACTCATCAAGCCCACCCGAAACTCCATAAAAAAACCAAAGTCACCAAACCAACTCTAACACTCCAGCCTCATCCTGTCCCACAACACCACCACCTTCAAATCAGCAACTCGGTATAATGTAGCCGTAACACAACCACGGTCCATTCCCAAAACCAACTCGCCTCGTATATCCACAAGTAGAACGAGGCTTGGCCATCCCCTCACCCCACGTCCTCGAGATGCGGCTCTTTCTCGTCAGAAATTTATAATGGTCTTGATCAGCATGCCAGATCCAGTCAAAGTCGCGAATCTGGTCTTAGATCATCTCTGTCCCTGACCTTGATCTTCCCCACATCTTACGATTTCTTGCTGCAGCTGAAGTTTCAAGATATTGGGGTCCAGTACCTGAATCGCTAATCCTTGATTTGGAGTCTGGTTGTTTATACTTTGATTGTTATTGTGTTGATTTGTTTGAAATGGCAACTCCAGTCCCTGCATTACCGCCACCACCCGGTCATGTTGCTTTCGGACATGATAAGACGCTTTGGAAATGGAACCTTGTATGTGTGTCAGTTTGTTTGTCGGTTACTACTTTGCTGTTTCTGGCGAGACTTTATACAAGGATTTTGATAAGGAGGGAATGGATGTTTGAAGATTGTAAGTCTCAATTATTACCTTAGGTTTTGAATTGGCATGGTATCTGACCGGGGATTTGTAGATATGGCGTCTCTTGCATGGGTAAGTTCAATGCCTACTTTCATTATCACAAGATGATTCTGAAGTCTGGCTTGACCTTGCAAATGAATACTAAAGTATCATAGTTAGGTCTAGTAACCTATTGCGCCCTAATGACAACTGTAATGCTCCACCACGGTGGAGTCCACCAATGGGACCTCACACTCCCGGAAGCTCAATCCGCACTCTTCGTCCGTCGTCCCTTCCCCCATCTCTAACCTCTGACCCCTGCTTCCATCTTACTAACAACATCAGTGGTTCAACATAACCTCAATCGAATACGGAATCTGCATGCTAACCTGCAAACTCACCATCCTAACCATCTACCGGCGCGTCTTCCTCCCACACCACAAGACTCAAAAATCATATTTCCACCTCATCCTCCGCGTCCTCGAAGCCATCCTCATCGCCTTCTACTTCTCCATCACGGTAGTCAAGATCTTCGAATGCAACCCCCGAGAAAGAATCTGGAAGAGGAGTCTTCCTGGCACGTGTATCAATATCAACGCGATGTTGAATAGTAGTGGGATGTTCAATTTTATCACCGATGTGCTGATCTTGTTGGTGCCCGTGAAGAGTGTGTGGGGGTTGAATATGAGTAGGGGGAAGAAGGTGAGGGTTGTGGCGGTTTTTACGTTTGGGTTGATGTATGTTTGCCTTTTTCCTGTTTATTCTTGCATTGAGTTTTACATCACGGTTACGCTAATTCTTTTTCAAGTGCACCGGTGTTTAGTATGATAGGTTTTCTCGCCCGAGAATCCATTGCAAAATCTCCGGATGTGACATATAACCAACCACTAGCTCTCTTATGGGCGTAAGTCCACATTAATTTCTCTCTTTCCATTTATTTTCTAAGCTAACACCCCCCAGTGCCGCAGAAGTAACCACGGGCGTAATATGCATCTGCCTCCCCCCTCTCTCAATCCTCTTCCACCGCCAAACGGCCCCCCGCGGTCCCACACAGAGTATCATCAACGGCGTCTCCAATCGGTCCAACAAGCTAAACTCCGCAACGAGAGCCTCAAGACGGAAGGGAACGTTGAATATCGATGATGATGATGACTTGCTTGAGAGTGGGTATCTTGAGTTGCAGGATGGCTGTGTGCATAAGGGACGAGGCCCAGAGATGGGGATAGGTGATGGGAAGGAGAGGATGGGGGAAAATGGATGGAGGGGGGCGGAGGTCAGTGCTGGTGGGAAGCGTGAAGGGGATGGTGAAGGGATAGGAGGTAGGGGAGGGAGGGATGGAAAGGATATTGTGAAGACGGTTAGGGTGGATTGTTCTTATGAATAATCTCGAAGCAACATTTTGTAAGATACTTGAATGGACGGAAGTAAAAGAGATGTAATTCCCGATAGATACGTAAAATGTAAATCAATATTCTTGTTTACTTTCGCTAGGGTTATCCAGTCGTTGAACTCTTTTTGCCGACCAATCCTTGTTGAAATTTATAATTCATCTCTTGTTGGTGGAATGGCTTCACTGAAGAACTTGGGGATTGGTATTTTTGTTGAACTTGGACTATCTCCATTATCATTCCAAGGCGAAGAATTGAGGACTTTTAATAGGTCCGATCATGATACGCTCTACCATACCGTATGATCTTACTATGCACTAACATTTTTCTAGGCACGATGTTTTCTTAGCTCATCTAATCTAATAGAGTTTTATAGCCTCTTTTAGTCGGAGTTTATGTAGATGCTTCTGAGAAATCTCATCTAGAATCTAGGATTGATTATATATCTACAGGTAGCTCATGGATTATTCACGTGATGTGGTCAGGAAGGGGAATGGGAATGGCCCCTGCTAGGTTTTGGTAGGTATTAGATTTGAGTATACGTGTTAACGCGTTAGTAATTACTTAGTAGGTTGTTTATAAGGAAGGGAGCGGGTCCATGTTAACTATTTTATTTATTTATTTATTTCTATTTAACGTCTGGCGAATACAACTAGCCGACTTGTAGCTAGGTTCTAGAATAGCCCTCAGTAGAGCAAAAGACGCTGGGGTGGTGCCCCAGATGCCGGGGGGTGTAGATAAGAGACTATTCTACAGGTGACAGAGAAGAAGGAGTGCCCGCTTTTGGACCAACCCCAAAGTGAACAGGGTAACTAGAAAGAGGTAGTATAGGGACTAGTCGGAGGCCGTCCGTATAGGGCAGATCTCTGAGTAGAACTTAGATTTATAGAAGAGCTCTCTAAAGAGCTTCTCCGAGAAGGGACTAAATAGAAGGGAGGGGTCGCGTTTAGCTTTCGTTATAAGTCTCGGGGGTTCTCGCTTAACTATTCGGTAGAATAGGAGGTGAAATTATATCTTATTCTTGCCGTAAGTACAGTTACTTGTATCGCGGGGGGTATCGTAGTATTAGAACCGTATATGGTATAAGGTAAAGTCCCCGTGACCAGTTCTGGCCGCTATAAATCGACCGAGTACCTCGCGAGGGAGTTTAAGGGAACGGGGCTTTAGAACCTAATTTATGACCCCTAGGCGCTTATATAGCGGGGGAAGAGTAGTCCGCCAAAGATTATTGGCTAGGCTAGAGCACCCCTCCTTAACATATCTCTTAAGCGAGGCTATACAGAGTAGAGGGGGGTTTTCTAGAGCGGAGCGGGCGGCGACGCCGGCAGCCCTGTCGGCAACATCGTTCCCGTATATCCTAATATAACTCGGGCACCAGCGGATCGAGATCTTGCCGGGGTACTATTGCGTAAGGTCGTAGACTCTGTTAAAGACCTCCTGCAAGGTTCTAACCGAGCGAAAGGTAAGCTAAAGAGAAGCTTCTAGGTTATTAAGACAGACCTAACACCGACGGGACGTCGCCTAGGCGGCGGATTTAATAGCGAGTTTAATACCGAGGAGGGCAGCCCTAGCCTCGGCGTCGTAGATCTCTAGGGTCGGGCCAAAAGGGTACGACTTTGTGTTTAGTACAGAGTTACCTCGTGTGAGGCAAACCCCACCACTAGTGTTCCTATTGTCTAATCTAGAGCCGTCTGTGTATACGACTATGTCAGAGGGAGGGACATTACTAAGGAAATCTAGGAAGCGTTCCCTATAGAGGTCCTTGTCCCCTTTAGTAGTTGGACCCCCATTAGTGATTAAGCGTTCCTCGCGGTCAAAGCCACGGGTCTAGGGGGGGTCCTGTATCGGGTCTATTGTCTTAGATAGAGGAAGAACTCTTCTATCCCTATAGAAAAGCCTGGCGTTGGGACAGGGCGAGTTAGCACAGCGTCGAAGAGGATGGTACTAGTCAAGGCGACAAGTTCTAGCGACTAGAGCCTTACTTCGCTCTATAAGGGAGATCTCCGGAGAGAGTAGTCCCGATTCTAGGAGTAGAACCGAGGAGGGCGTAGTTTTATAAATAGGTAGAATAACTCTAGTACACTTGTGTACAAGTAGTAAGAGGACTTCGATATGCTTATTAATCCGGTTATTAACGTGTTAAGAGTTCGAGCCTCTAGTACAGGTACGTCCTAGGAACCAGGTCTCGTAGCCAAAGTAGGCGATAGACAGTATACACGCGGTGGTAGCCTGCTTAAGGAGGTGCGGAGGAGAGCCGCGTACTATGTTTGTTGTACTCTTTAGCGCTTGAGCTACTAGAGTAGCTTTCCCCGCCATCCGCTTAACATGACTAAAGAAAGAGAGCCTAGGGTCGAAAAATATCCTAAGCTAGCGGAGCTCCTTTGTAGGATAGATAGCCTTAGTACCAACTATAATAGGTGGGGGCTATCAGATCCTACGCCCCCTCTGTTTTCTCTTACGGGAGAAGTAGATTAGCTCGGATTTGTCGCTATCGAAGGTAATACCTTTATCCGTCCCCTATTATAGAAGGGAGGAGACTTATATAGAGAGAGTCTTAACGTTCTCCGCTTTACTTAAGCTTATAGCAAGGAGAGCGACATCGTCTACGTATCTAAAGCGTTGAAGAACTAAGAGGGGGCCAAGGTTAGAGGAGAAAAGGGGTTATATATAGAGTATAAAGAGAATCGGAGAGATCGGGGACCCCTACGGACTACACTTTAGCCCTGTATTAGCTCTAATCTCGCCGTCTAGCTTAATACGGATAGATCTGTTCAAGAGAAAGGAAGTAACCTAAGAGACTAGGTTATTAGGCTACCTCTGATTACGAAGTCTCTTAATTAGGCGCCTAGGAAGGATAGCGTCGAAGGTGTGAACGTGTGGAATGAACCACTGCTTGCTGTAATGAATACTGAGTCAAACCGAACACTGCTATAAAGAGCGAACAACTAAGTAAGGAGAGAAGAGAGTTCCAGAGGAACAAGAGCTTATATACATAATGCCAGCGGCACGCACGTGCCGTGCTACACGTGATCTGACCCTAGTTCCTCCAACTCCGTGACAGAAGGCTCCCTTAATGTCTAAGGTAAGAAGAGAGGCCTCCTCCTTTCTACTTAGTGCCTCTTCGATGTCGTGCGTTAAACAGGTAGTAAGATCTACAGTAGCTCGGAGTAGGAGGGCGCTAAACTAATTAGGCCCTAGTATACATTCCTTAATCCCGATCTAGGAGACTCGCTTAGCAAGGAGCCTTTCTAACCCTTTACTAAGAACAGAGAGGAGAGAGATCGGACAGTAGGTCCTCGTAGAGAACTTATCCTTCTTATTCGGTTTCGGGATAATGGCGACAATCGTAGACCGGAAGCTCTTAGGGTAGTAGCTAGTGTCTATATATCCTTTAAAGAGGGAGAAGATTAGAGAGTAAACTCTAGGCTAGGCAACCTTGAAGATCCCCGACTAGCTCGTCTTCCCCCGGAGCGGTAGAAGCCTTTCCGAGTATCAAGTCCTTTACCTCGCGTATTGTAAGAGGGGCCTAGGGCAAAGCGCAGGTCGGAACAGTAGGGTAGACGTAGGGATGTCCCTAACCTCGGCTTTATTCGTAAGCAACTCCTGGACTAGAATCCTTTGTTTCTCCTCTGTCGTGTAATCGAGAAGTCCCGTAGAGTCTTTCAGGGGGGGGGACTTATAGGTCCCGGTGCTCTAGTACTATTTACAGATCTTAAAGACGTCCTTCGCTTCGGTGGCCTTGTTAATAAGGTTTCTAAAGTAACCCTTTTTTGCTCTTCGGACCTCCTTCCGGAGTTCTTTCCTAAGCAGGGCGACTATTTGTACTCTATTAACACAGCGAGCTTCGCGTATCTATATAGTAAGCGACCGGCACTCCGGATTCTACCATAGGTGCCTAGTCCCCTGGCCGAGGCCTCGCTTAGCGCTACTACGGTAGGCCCTCTGAAGAGCTTAAGTAATAAACGTAGCTAGGTCGTCTAGGTCCTTAGGTTATAGGGCTTCCGGAAGTTCGTAGAGCCATTCAGAGTCTAGAGAGTACTCTAGTACCAATAGGAAAGTCCTAGGGTTAAGGGTACTAAGGCAAAGCGGAGGTTCTTTCTCGGCTAAGCCCCCTTTCTAAGGAAGCCTAGTTAGAAGAGGAGAGTAATCAGACTTACACTCGAATGTAAGGTCTACGTTTATATAGGTCCCTTTTTATAGTAGGGTACTAAAGTAAAATACTAGATTAAGAGTATTCCCTCTATTGTACGTTTAAGTCCCGGGAGGGGTAAGGAGTTGTAGTCCCTTCTCCTCGAGCTAGGCAGTAAGTAGGGGGACCTACGGGCTCTCCTTCTTAGTATAGTCTAGTTACTATATCTTACTCTTAAGGTTAAGGTCTCCTGTAATTAGGAAGTTCCTAGTTCTAATACTCCGAGAACGGAAGACTAGTACTAGGGCTTCCCCTGCGCCGTCGTAGCCCGGCGGGGCGTTATAGACGTTAAGAATATTAAGCGGGGGACCGTCTATAGACAAGAGTTCTAAGTAGACCATATCGCGAGAGGGGGAGGACGAGGGAGGGAGCTAGTTTACCTAGAGCCCACTACCTTTACAAACAAAAGTCAGGGCCCAGGGGCGACCGAGATTCTAGTCCTAGATTAGAGCGAGACAGTCGTAGCTCGGGTGTCTCCTAGTAATCTAGCGTGCAAGGACCCGACAGATATAGGGTTCTTGAACTAGAACGATGTCAACTCTACCTAGGAAAGCAGCTTAGAGGACCTATTCTTGTAATTCAGCCCCTCCGTGGACGTTTATCTAGAAGATCTTTAGACTACGGCTCTTATTCGGTCCTAGATATCTACTCATAATTAGATAGAGAAAAGCGGACCGGTGTAGGTAGGATAATAGGGGCCTCTTAAGAGCCTTGTACAGGCGTAGTAGGCGGGAGTCTCAGGGCTATGGTAGGGCTAGGCAGACTATCTATGTCCGTATCGGAGAGTTAACAGGGTAAGTCTTCTTTACGCCGGATACGCATCTCGTTACTAGCCTGGAGAATAGTCCTCCTATTCTCAGAAGAGGGGTGTCTTGAGGAGATAGGGCGAAGTTGGCAGCTAGGGTCATCGGCAGGGTAGGGACCCTGGCAGTTCAGGCACTTAACCTTACACTAAGTATGCTTAATACACCTAGGGTGGTTTGCTTCGGTATAGTTTGTGCTTCCGCAGACTCGGCAGCGCTCTGTTTTGCCACAGACGCGAACATTATACTAGTCCTAGCACCTAGTACATTATACGACCTTAACCTTCTTAGGGATAGGCCATAAATAAACACGAGTACCGAAAAGGTAGACTTCGCTAATACTCTTTATAGTGTCGGCGTTAGAGTCCTTAAAAAATATATTCTAGGAGGTAAAGGGGTTCTCGTCTAAGCGAGATGTCTCGGTCATAATAGCTTTTACAGCTATAACTTTAAGAGTTTCCTTAAGAACAAGGATAATATCTTCCTAGTTTGTCGGGCGGAGTATAGTAACGATACCCCCGCTCTCGTCTAAGTCGACCGATTCAATATTACGTAGGATAAAGAGGGCGCGAAAGGGGGCCCAGTTCGTAGATTGCTCTATACAAGCTACACGGAAGAGGGTTTGAATATTAGCTCTCTTTGTAGAGAGGAGTGTCTAAAGCGCGCTCTTACTTATAGTAGTAATAGCGAATCCAGAGAGTACAGGAAGGACACCCTAGACAAGGTCTTTACAACCAATTCTAGGATTCCGAAGAGCTGAGAGGACAGCGAAGCTAGATAGTTTACGCTCGGGAGTAGCAGGGGCGAGGCGGACAAAGATACGAAGATCCTCCTTTTTCTGAGGACCCTTAGGGGCAACAGGAGCTAGAAGGGGCTTAAGCGAGGCAGTGTTTTGTTTACTACCTAGTACAGTAGCGTATGACGAGGCTGCCTTAGAGGCCGCCAAGGCGTTAGCGGTCCGTGCGTAGGCCTAAACATACCCTTAAGAGCTTTATATTAAATTTTCATAGGTAAGTCTTATACCTTATCGGGTAAGTGATTAGGAGGAACTACCCTATGGTTATAACTTAATTTTTGTTAAGATATAGTATACGATTATTGAATAGATTTAAGCTTTACTAGAGATCTTCTAGATATAAAAACTAATTGTATTAATTCCCTCTTTAAAGGGAAAATACGATTTTCGAGTCTAACTCGACGAATACCCCTCTACTTTTGGGAATTCACAAGTATTACTCCTATATCGTGGAGAGTTAATAACCTTATATTATAAACTATAAGCTCGATTAAGAACATCTAAAAGTAGTAACAGCCTTTTAAAACCTCGAGGTAATAGTATAAACCTCCCTATTCCTAGTATTTATAGAATAGCGTTAGGCTATTTTTAATTACCTAGTTTAATGTATTAATATAAATCCCTCCAGGTCCTCCGCCTATTCCCTAAGTATCTCATAAGTGTCTTTCTCTCCTTTAGTACTCTCTTTAAATTTAGAGAATTGTTATAGTATTAGTACGAGAGATACTTGTAAATAAGGGTACAAAACAGCAGTAACAAGAGCATATAAAAGTAGGTATAATAGTTGATTAATTAATGCTATGGAAAGGAGGAGTACTAGCTATAAGTACTCGTATATGCCAAACTTTCCGATATCCACGTGATAAAGTGGTGGATATATCGTAACATATAGAGACTAACTCTAAATGCTGACCTAACCGAAATCTGAAAATAGTCAATATTCATCCTAGAGGCTAGAGGCAAAGACGACAAAAACTCCTAACCCAACGATATGAAGAGTAAGGGTTATATAGTAAAAAAGCCTCGACTGTAGCATATCACCCTGAGCAGAATCCGACCCAATAAAACCAATGCCTAAACTTCCCTGAACAACAACTAACCATCCATCCCTCTTCACGAAAACATCTCTTTCATAAATTCCCTCTCAACCCTATTTATACCCATATAATACCATCCCTTACAACTCCCCACACAATTACTTCACACACTCACTCACCTTACACTCACAGAAACCAAGTACCCAACCTCGAATCTCCATTACACTATATTTCTAAAAAACCTATCTTCCTCTTTTACATTCCCTGTAAACCACTACTACCTATATGACATATACGCAAGGGTACTTAAAGACTTAATTCAGCGCATAGTAGCCAAGTATCTATCTGCAACACAAGAAGACGCTTGTCCTATAGTAGGGAGTTCGCACTATGGTAGTTATTTCTATAGCTTCTCGCATTTATCGTTGTAAAGACATCGATTACATCCTATTTTACTATAGCAAAGAAGTGTCAGACCACACACGGTAGGACCTTGAGTCGTAGTAATCCTTGTTACGCTATATTTGCTTTTCTATTAACTTCAAACACATCATTCGAGATGTGGCCATTAGTACGTTTTGCGAGAATATCAAGAGACAGGAAGTGATGGTTGAAAAAATAGTCATCTTCCATTCTTCATAATCCTCATATCGCTTCACGTCATCCCATCTACCTATCTCATCTACCTAGGTTCCGACCAATCCACCTGATCCGTCACCTGCCCCGCCTCAGGATGTACAAACAATATCTTCAATCGAAGTCTCAAAGGAGGCTATTATCACGTTAGTATCATCTCTACACCGCAAGTCGGAAATGATAGAGAACTTACCCCCTTAGTCCCTGCAATCCTCATAGTCTGCGTCGCCTCCCCACCCGGACCGAGTTCAGTAGTAGACATAGCATTCAACTGCAATTTCTGCGTCTTGGGAACCGCAGCTTTAAGATCCACAGCCGATATAGCTTGATGCATGGAAGTATTTCTAAATCTAGCCATGACTTGGACCATACCCTCTGCATTTCGCTGCAGTTGTAGCGTGATGTTGAGATCATTTTTATCGTAGCAAGGATGAGCGGGAATAGATGGGGGAGCGGCTGCGACTGGTTGAGGAGGTGGCGATGACATGCCGGAGAAGAGGTCGCTGGAAGCAGCCGCTGGTGCGGGCTGAGATTGTGCAGGAGGACCACTGCCAAAGAGATCCATAATTGAACTGACGTTGGATTGTTGTGGTTGAGAATTTGATGATGGGGCTGTTGCGTCCCCAAGAATGTCTGCGAGAAGGTCTGCGTTGTTTGAGGAGGCGGCACCACCAAGATCTGCAGTTGGTGGAGTGCCGTCGCCCATCAGGTCGAATAACAAATCTTCTTCCACTGGTTTGGCAGACTTTGATTTTCTGTTCGAGGCCTTGGGTGCTTTCTTTTGTGCTTCACCCAAAACTCTTGACTCCTCTTTGATTTGTGGTGGAGGCATCTTTTCCAAAACACCCCTTCGAATCGCATCATGGCCAAACAAATTTCCATACTCGACTGCTCGTTGTTGAACTTCTATATCAAGACTGGCAGAGTGTGATTGCAATATCCTTCGAATTCTATCGACTTGTGCTGGTTCTGAAAATCTGGTAGTGAGTTTCATCAATGAAGTGATGATGTATTCGGTGGCGATTTGTGTGGCGTAACTGCTGTTCAATATAGAAGAAAAGAGATCAACAACCTCACTCTGCTTCACTTCTTGTACCAATTCTTCCTCTTCGTACTGTCCACCTCGAAGCAGTACATCACCATATTCTCCAATGCACCATGCACCAGCAAGAGTGAGACTTTCCTGGGTAATGTCTTTCTTTAAGCTGACATATAACTTCTGGACGGCATAAATTTGAAGTTCCGGGGTTGTTGCGATGAGTCTAATGAATGAAGATAAGATTTGTTCCTTGACGTAATTACCGGCAAGTGACAGGACCCTCAGCATCGTATCAATATGCCATCGCTTGTTAGGTGAAAATCGATCAGCAGCAATACCAATCTGACTCGTCATGATTGGCTTGAACTCATTGTCGGCAACTTCCAAAAATGCGAGAAGCTCTCTAATCAATAATCTCACATTGCTTTCGTTGATGAGGGTGAAACTAAGATCCAAAGCACGTCTTCTGATACTGATATCAGGATCACGAAGACATTCGAGAATTGTGTTTCGGTGTCGTTGAACTGCATTTGGCTCAACGGCAACCACCTTGATGAGTGTATTAAGGGCAACATATCGAATGTTGTTGTCTCTGTTGGAAAGGAACTTGCCAAGAATATTAACGCCAAGCACTCTCAGTCCCGAGTCCACTTCAATATCGAGGATTGTCAAAACAGCTTCATAAAGAATTGAGTTTCCGACATTCTTCGAGGATTCCGTATTGGTTGCGACCTGAGCCAGGATATCGTTGATTTGTTCACTCGTTTGATGATCACCACGTCCAAGCACTCTCAGCAGTTGTAGGATTTTGCACTGAAGGAAAGGATCGGTAATTCCAGTAACATCATGTTCAGGAGCGTAACCGGAACTAGCCAGAGCCTTGAGTGTGCGAACCAGGCTTCCGGCAAAAGGTCTAAACTTTTCGACGATTCCTTCTGCCCCCCCTTCTAGCTCATCAGCCTCACAAAGGTTTACAACCAAAGTCAGACCACAGAGCAATACACCGTGGTTACGGTCGGATAACAGTGCAGCCGCTTTCTCGAGGAAATGCTCTTGTAAGTCGGGTACCTTTCTACATATTCGCATAGCGCATAATGCAGCTTTTCGTCTGATGTATGGATTTGCGGTGGAAAGGAGGGTTTCGATTTCCGGGAATAAATCTCTCGACATCTCCACGGAGGCTATATTTCCGAGTGTACATAGAGCTAGACCGACAATATATTGATTTGAATGGTTCAGATCACTGGTGGTATGTGAGTAAAGATGACCGTATGCCAACCGCAATTTCCTTACTTCTTCAGCGAATTTGTGACCAAAGTCAAGACCTCCTGTAATTCGTCCAGCAGTAACATGGTACCCAAATAACCCAATCGTTTATCTGCGAAACGGGGGGATGCAAGTAATTTGAGACATTCGATTTGACCGAAATGGGTGCGCTCTCCTAGCGTAAAGAGGTAGAGTAGTTTGGCCACATTGTTCCGTCTACATGTTATTGTCAACTGGTGCCCTAACCATCCATGTGCCAGCAATTCCCTACCTCACATTGTGATCCCCGCTCTCCTGTTTGAAACTAGCTCGAATAGCCGCGCTTTCCTTTTGTACCACGGCTCGTTCGTCGGCGATGGTTTTGGAAGCTCGCACATTGCGAATGAATTGCTTCACTGGAGGGGATCAGCGGGGAACAACAACATGGGCATTCAGATGGAAGACTTACGGGAGCTCATTCTTTGTGTTGAAGGGCCCCTCGCTGGGCCAGCCTAGAGAATTTGACCAGCTGAAGATCAATCAAGATCCAGTATCATCAAGATGCAATTCCACCGGGAAAAGAGGAGGTTGAAGTTGTTTGCCTTGTTGCCTTGATCAACCTCGCTCGTCAAGTCCGAAATGGTGTTAACAATTCGCTTGCTGCAGCAGCTAGGTTGACTCGCAATGGCTTTGTCTTGGCATATGGACGTGAGCAGGAGCCGTGGCGAGTGGGAGCACAAGGCTCTAAGGCCAATATCGAGGCCACAAGGCTACCATCCAATCGTGGGAAAATATGACGCCACAGTGTGGCTGAGTGAGCGGAGTACGAATGGCCCCTGATGGTCCCCTGATTTTGGTCCAGTTAGAAAAAGGCTGCGACGTAGTTCCACCACTCATCTCCCCCTCGTGATCGTATAACTGACTCTCCCTATACCTCCGCTACGTATGGTTATGTAGATACCTGGTGTATCTTTTGACATATTAATTGTAGACTTGTCCTTCTCACACGCTCCTTTATTTTTCTTGTTTCTTACTGTCCTCCGTACTCAGCTCGGAACTTCTCCCATCAGACGAACTTACACAGAACTGTTGGTATAATAAAGTTTCGTCATCGCCTCAGAATTCATACAACCGTTTCTGTTTTCTGGTTTCCCCCCAGCAATCCACCAACCTCGAACTCGAGTCCTTCACCACGCAAGCTTGCAACACCATTAAAAATGTCAACGGGTACAGATATCCTCCTTGTGGGGAATGGCCTGCCAGACGATGAGCATATTCTTCGACCTCGTCCTCGCAAACCCGGAAATCCAGCTATTATAAGAACTCTCAGTGAGGATGGCCGTTTATCCGCCAGTGAGAACGGGAACATTTCCGGCCAAACAAGGTAATCATCAACCAGAATATATGCCAGACACAGCTAATTCTTGCAGTGGTCGTTCAACTCCAGTACCGGAAGATGCACCGCCCTCGGCGCATACCATTTCCCATGCGCGTAAACAACTCAAAGCCCAACAACGGCGCCGAATATTTCCTACCATCGAATATGCCTCGAGAGTTTCTCATTTCGATTCGCAGAGCGACTATCGTGATTTTACCGGATTTTATGTGCTATTTTGGATCGCACTTACTATCATGGCTATAACTACCATGTTGCGCAACGTCAAAGATACCGGATATCCTATGCGAGTGAAGATTTGGCAGTTATTTACTGTGAAAGTATGGGAACTGGGGTTAGCAGATGGATTGATGGTCCTTTCCACCTCGGTCAGTCTGCCATTACATCGTCTATTCAGGAGTGCAACAGGCCGGAATATGGGATTCAAATGGCAAGGTGGGGGAATGGCAGTTCAAGCTCTCTACCAAACGATATGGCTAGCATTCTGGGTTGCGTGAGTGAAAATATTGCAATCTCATTGCTGAAATTTTCTAACTTTTACCAGAGTACCTTTCCTTCGTCAATGGACTTGGACAGCCCAAGTTTTCCTAACACTACATGTCCTCGTCATGCTCATGAAGATGCATTCATATGCCTTTTACAATGGCCATCTTAGCGAAACTGAGCAAAGACTACACGCTTTGGATAATCCATCAACCGCTTCAAAAGCACCAGCATATCAATATCCAGCCACTGGTCAACCGGAAAAGCCAAAAACACCCGAAGAACAGCTAGATTTAGCTCAATTACGAGAAGATCTAGCAATTGAACTCATCTCCCCAATGGGTAATGTCACATATCCAAAGAATTTGACATACGCCAATTATGTCGACTACCTTTTCTGTCCAACGCTTTGCTACGAATTAGAATACCCCCGTACCAGCGGTATCGTTTGGTCCGAACTCGGCTACAAAGTTCTAGCAGTTTTTGGAGTCATCTTCCTCCTCACCATTACATCAGAAGAATTCATTCTCCCGGTTTTGACTGACTCAGCACTTCGACTCGAGACTGTCGATTCTTTAACCGAAACCGGCTTGATTCTCGCAGAATCAATTTCCATGCTCTTATTCCCATTTATGGTCACCTTCCTCCTCGTCTTCCTAGTAATTTTCGAATACGTCCTTGGTGCTTTCGCAGAAATAACTTGTAAGTTCCACTCCCCTTGCCCTCCTTGCACAAACCACTGATAATCTACCCCAGGCTTCGCCGACCGCCACTTCTACTCCGACTGGTGGAACTCAACTGACTGGCTCGAATTCTCCCGCGAATGGAATATCCCCGTCCATCACTTTTTCCGTCGTCACGTGTACTCTGCTTCACGACCACACATTGGTCGTCCTATGGCGACACTCATCACCTTTCTGATTTCCGCAATTGGACATGAGATTGTGATGGCATGTATCACGAAGAAACTCAGGGGATATGGATTCGCAGCTCAGATGAGTCAATTACCAATTGTCATGCTGCAACGCACAAAGTGGGTTCGTGGCAAGAAAGTGCTGAACAACGTTTGTTTTTGGTGCTCGATGATTTTAGGGTTGAGTTTGATTTGTAGTTTGTATGTGCTTTGTTAGACGGGGTGAAGGTTGGTCAATATGGATCGTGATTCGGATTTGGATATAGACATCTTCGACCGGATTTCTTTGTTTTCACCATCTAGCTTATCTCTATGGATGGGTTTTTTGTGCTTTTCTTTTCCTTCTTTTTTTTGCGGAGCTTCGCATATACCCATCATACATCATGGTCTCTCTCTTTTTTGTACATTAGATTATATCACATTATACAGCAGCTGATTTTCATCGTACGCCGTAGTACACTACCTATATTACTTCCTCCTAAGCCACATCAATACACTACTTTTGCCTTGATTATCCTTCTTTTTGGTTGTTGTGTAGAAGTAAATTGGATCCGATGAATGATATCATGGTAGTGTTTAATTTCTACCGGTTTACTTTCTTTGCAATGCAAGGTGTTCTACGGAGCATTTCCAGCCAAGTCCGAGATAAGATGGCCGGAGATAAGAATAAGAATCAGAAATGTTTTGGATGGTAGATCTTCACGGCTTGTTTGTTTGGTTGTTTCGGATTCGGAGACGCGAGTTACTTATGGATGACATAAGGAAGTTCTACCGTCGGCTTCTCGTTATTACACTGGTCTCCCGGTGGACAAGATAAGTGGCAGACTTGGCATTGGAATTTTATAGAGATGCACGCAAAATCGACTACGCCAAGTCTGCCACTTATCTTGTCCACCAGGAGACTGGTCTATTCAGAGTCGGATAACAATTGAAATTTGAAAATGCAATTCGCGTCTGGTTTTTATAGTCTTATAGAGGTGGTTTGCTGTGTGATCGGGGTGGGCCAGGGCGATGCTGAGAGAAATGGTACAGTATGGAGCCGGCTCCGTAGATTTATCTTATGTACTTGGCGGGAATTAGCAGACTGATTTTAGGTTTTTTGGTGGTTTTACGAAGTAGATTACGGAGAGGGACAAGTTCCCATTTACGAAGTATTACCTATCCAGAATCGATATGATAAAGAGTTAGGTAACTCACGGCTCTGGGAGAAACGATTTGTCATTTTTGTACAGTACATGCCACTTGAAACAGGAATACCGCAGGTAAGACGTAGCGTTTCTCCTCCATATATAATAACCCCATTTCCCTCGTGCTCTAAATCCATACCGATTCTTCACTCCTACGACTCTCTCTCTCTCGCTTGTGTTAAACTTCGATTTTCAAAACCATTCCATTCATTCAACAATCTTTGAAAGATATTTATCAAAAAAAAACCCCCCCCCCGCAAACATGCAATCCCTCACCTTCCTCCTCACCCTAGCCCTCGCTTCCCTAAGCGCAGCTGCGGCGCTGCCCCAGAATTGTAGTATGGGTTATTGTCATGAGGAGTGTAAGAGGGTGGGTATGAAGGTAAGCCTTGTCGCGTCTCTCCCCATCTCACCTCTTATTCATCTCTGGAGAATACAAATGCTGGCCATCGTGCTTCGGGAAAGAAATCGATTTGGATGGGTTGGGGAGAAGAAGCGGGTTGCTTGATTGAGATGGTGCTAATTTGTGGTGTGATAGTACGTTGCCGACTATTGTGGGATTGGAAAGAGTTGTACTTGTGAGTAGAGTGGATGAGGGGTGAGATGGGGGGTTGTTCGTTGTGGAAATGTATACAGTCTAGTCGTACTGTGCCGTACTTTCTTTAACCGTTCTGGGTGCGGTTATTCTTTGAGAATCAGAGGTTTTCAATACATTTAAATGTCCAATTTGGGATTTGTCTATGTATTCGGAGTTCGAGATGAGATGGTATGGTATGCGGGATATGTGATTTATATTGTGTTCTGGACTTGAAACTAAAGGCTTGGTATGCAGGTCGTATTGCAGATTTAGGAAATTCAGAAGGTAGAGCCTTTCTATCTCTCTACTCTGATTTTAGATGATGTATTCTAGCTAGCGGCCTGACAATAGCTAATAGTCAGTGCGTCTTCCTACGGCGCTGTCGCTTGTAGTCAGCGGAAGCAGCGGAAGCAAGTGAAGTGTAGGCCTTAGGTCTGTTCTAAAATAGTTGATTTTTAAATTATAAACTTCTATAGAGGCTCAAAAGAGAGCCCTTTGTTAGCTCTATAATATACTAACCTATAAGCTAAATGCAGTGTTTGGAATCTCCCCTCCTCTCCTCTCCTGACTACTAGGAGAGGAGCAGGAGATCTATATCTTTGGCTAGGAGAAGGAGAGGAGAATAGGTCACTTGTCTAGAAAGGAGTAGATGAGGAGAGGTAGGATTTGGGAGAGGAGTAAGAAGGAGAGGCTAAAATAAAATAGAAGAATAAGGTTATTTATAAATTTAAAATCTAACTAAATATTATATATCCACCGAAAGCTTTCTAGGAGTACTCTAATTACCCCGGCCTTTCTACGTACTAGCTCTTTACCTATCAGATATTAACTATATTCGTAAATACTATATTGCCTAGGCGAGGTGTAGGCGTGGCCGAGGGAGCTATACTACGTAGGAGTCTATTGCTACCAAAGAAGGTTCTATCGTTAGGGCTAGGTATATTAAAGAGGAGAGGTTTTAATGGAATATGTGGTGTAATATGTAGTGGATTATATGGTAGATTATTTGGTAGATTTGATAGAGGAATTAAGTAAGCTAAAGGACGCTAAATTCCCGAGAAACGCTAACCCTATACAAGCGAGTTTTTAGTTATATCTAGAGCGGTATTTGTACTAATTTCCACCTATTTCACTACTATATTTCAGACCTATTTTAGACCTACTAAAACCTATAACACCTAGCCTTAGGAGTACTCCCGCCCTCTCCTATCCGGTACCCTGGCGAGGATAAGGAGTACTGATTAGTCAGGATTAGAGTAGGAAGGAGAGCGCTCTAATTTATACGAATAGGAACAGAGAATCCGTAGGATAGGAGTAGCGGGGAGAGGTTTGGAGGGGAGATTCTAAACACTGGCTAAATGCGACCGTGGGATGTTTAGATATTATAGATTATTAAGGAAAGTATATAAGAATAAGTCTTCGTATAGAAAAAGACGTACTTACGAATACTAAAGTTAATCACGTGCGTACCCTACTAAAATTTCTAAAGAGTATAGGAATACTAAAACTCGTTTATATCGCATGTAATTCGTCTTTAAAACACGTAGTCCTTTTAGCATAGGACAGTACTTAATTATAGCTATAAATTTATATTATTTATATATTTTTCTAACCGGTAGAAGTAGTACTATATTGTAGGAAAGTACCAATATACGTATCCCTATACTTCACTTACTTCCGCGTACTACGAGCGATAGCGCCGTAGGAAGACGCACTAACTATTAAGTGGACGTGCGATCTTTATAATATTCTTTCCGCCCGGAAGAAATATACGTCACGTGATCTATCTCTATTAACTACGTCAAGCTACACCTGTAATTGGAGGTGCGTAGCCTTGAATAACGATATTCTAGACCGGTTTAACGATTATAATTCTAGATTCTTTGGGATAGGTACTGTACAATTTTGAGACTAGACAGCTCGGGTTTCTCCCCTCGTTGATTTTAAATAAATCCCTATATAAACCGAACAATCCAATTGGTTTAGAAGGCTATATCGTGGGATCAAACCCTTTCTATAAAATATACGTAGGTGACAAGTTATATGCAAAAGGGAGGGGGGAGAAGCGAGCTGTCCAGACCCTTAAACTACAGGACGATAAAATGTCTATTTTTGGTAGCCGAGTCGGGTAATCGGAGTTAAGAGATGGGTATCATGGGTTTCAAATGGATCATCTTAACGGCTTGTTTTATGGTTTCGGACTTTTTATAATGCGATGCTAATCCCGTAGATGTAGGGAGACAGTAATTGGTCGATTCCCACTCTTCTTCTTGAAACAATTAATCAGAATTAAAGGACTATTATGCTAAAGAAAAGGAATAATACTTCGAAGTATAGCGCGTGGGATGCTTACTCTTTCTTGTTGTTATAATATTGTGTACAGACGATTATCAGCATAGGACTGTCTGGTCAGGGGTGCCGAAAAGTGACACCAACTTGGCGGGAATTTTCAGACTGATTTTAGGTTTCTGATATGGGTAGTATAACTTGGATTACGGTAATCGCGGATCTTGAGTTCAAGAGGAATGGTTTGTCCCTTCGTCCCAGGCCAAATAAACGTAAGACTTTAGTGGGGATATAGCGGTTTTACCCTGTACTCCACAGAGAATTCCATGTAAACCTTACAACTATTTACGTTCACTATGCCAGACAAGAATGTTTGGATGGAATTTTGAAACAGAGTTACCAAAACTACCTCTCTTACGAAGTACTTCGTACTTCGTCCCAGGCATATTAAGTGTAACTTTTACGGGGGGTTTAACCCTGTTCTCCACTAAAGCCACCCTAGCAAACTACAACTAATATGCCTGGGACGAAGTATTCGTTTCCATGACGTCTCCTTCTTTATAAAACACTCTGTTTCCCTCACTGTAGATCTTTCACCACCACCACTACCATTCTCATTATCAAACTACATTCTTTACTTTTCACACACCAATAACAAATAGCCAACTAAGAAGTAACAAGAAGATACCTATCAAAATCTACAATATGCAACCCTTCACCCTCCTCCTCACCTTGGCACTCGCTTCCATGAGCGCAGCTGCGGCGCTACCACAAGGGACCCATTATTGTGATATGAGATACTGTGAGGACGAGTGCAAGAAGGTCGGGATGAAAGTAAGTCTTTCTCTCTCCTATCTCTTTAAATGTTCTTCCCTAAGGAATGTGCTGGTATCTCGATCAAAGGGGTTGGTTGCTCGGTTGGCGTTGGTGCTAATATATGTGTAATAGCTCGTCGATACTTACTGTGGCTATGGAAAGAGTTGTGCTTGCGAGTAGGTGGTAAAATCAGTTTTTCGGAAACTCTTGTGGGGAGTGTTTCGATGGAGATGTGGGGAGGGTGTATGTGGTGAGAGGGGGATACGGGTTCGCTGTTTGCAATGATGTGATTGTGCCTACTGGCTGATGTTAGCGTGTACCCTACTATGATACTATCTTTTTCAAAATGATTTTGCAAGCGATAAATTCTATGGGCGGAATGTACAAGCTTGACTCCCCAACTAAGGTTACCTCTGGAACTATGAGGAATGGTGATTGGGAATCTGCGTTGGGTATATGATATATGTTGGGACCTAGACAAACTATTTGGTGTAAATTCTGGGTGTATTAATGGTTTACCATTGAGAAGTTGTATTTACTGGAGTTTTATTACTTCTGAGATATCTAAACAACAAAATCTTAGTTGTTGCTCAACTCTGCCCTTCTCTCTGTGGTTTGTCAAATTGTCATATACTTTGATAATATGTCCATAGTCTGTCAAATCTAACCCATCAATATATTATACAATACGCTTAGGCAGACCTGGGCACCGATACGATATTTATCGAAAATACCCGGCGATATATCGCGATATATCGCCGATATATTATCCCACGATACGATAATCGTCGGATTAAAAGTGCCGATATTCGAGTAATATCGATATAATTGTACCTAAATTTAGTATATTTTAGGGTGTTTTTGAGGGTGTTTTCAGGGCAGAATTAGTAATATTTTCAAGTGACAATAGAATTAGAACAAAAGAGTAATAAGAACGTAAATAAAGTAAAATTATATTAACTAATTATATACTAGCGCTTAACAATCCCACCTTCCTTATTAATTTCCACCTTAATCTCGTCGTTACTATCTGCTATTATACCCTAGCTTCGCAAGTACAAGACGTACCTAACGTTCTCGTTACAAATAGAACTTCTTTTACGAGAGATCAGGCGTAGAACTACCTAAGTAGTAGTACTTTTAGTTGAATTTAGAGCGTTTAGTAGTAATGAAGCTAGGACTAAGGGGTAGAATAAAGTATGCTAATTAGTCCGGTTCCGGATTTATAGTTCTTCTATGTTACGTATAGCGATAATCGATAAATTATCGGTTATCGCTAAGAATCCGATATATCGTCGTTAATATATGTACGATACAATAATCGTCGTAACCCCCCCCGATATTACATCGATAATATCGTGCCCAGGTCTGCACTTAGGTATCTCATTCACATTATTACAAATCTCCATCCTAGATTCCTTTTTACTGATCGAATCTATATCACACCCTCGCTACCACATCCGAAACCCAAGCGCCGCCTTTATTTCTATTGCAACAGTACATCATACATCATACATCACACCACAAATATTATTCTCTCAATATTCTCTTCTCCAGAAACGACATCACGTATCAAACACCCATTACCCCCATCACTGAACCCCATCCCCCCAAAACAAAATCATACAATGCACCCCAATTATCCCACTAGCACAAACAAGAACCACCAGGACAAAATAGCAAAGCATCGATTCCAAAAGCACTGGCCAATTAGTTGATCGCGACCACATCCAAGTAGTTTCCATTCGTACAATCGTTGAACTCGTGATATTCACTGCTTGAGCATCTGATTGACTTGGCCACGCTCCCCATTGTGGGGGATGTAGTAATCCTTGGTGTCGAGTATCTGATTGACTTGGCTACGCTCCCCATTGTGGGGGATGTAGTAATCCTTGGTGTCGAGTAACACGAAATGTGCCTCGCAATGGACAGGATGTAATAATCCTTGGTGTCGAGTAACACGAACCCTGTTTGGTAGTGAATTCTGGCGAATTCTACCTGTCACGACACTGGAAGGGTCTAGTCCTATTCAGGACACTTCCATGCCGACAGACAGTCCTATATTAGAGCCCTGCTCGCCCCTTAGCTAGCTTCTCTCTGTATTCCAGCTTATCCATTCCACATTGTGCCCTCGTCTTCTGATACCTGTGTTAGGCGGAACTTCTGTTTTTGCTGCCTGACCCGCTGTCTCGGTTGCCTAGCGTATGCTAGAGTTCCCTCAAAAGTCATGATCGACAGGCGCCATGTAAGAAATCTCCTTTTCTCGTGGCTATTCCTTAAGCTTTATCCCACATTCTGATGGTGCATGATTCGTACTCTGACAATCCATATTTCCGATTGCTGGCTAACCAAGAGAACTGATGCTCAGCACGTTTTCCAAAATGATAATCTTGGGTCGATAATGCGTGGTAAGGCCACTTTGGAAAGGATAGATTATAAGACAAATTGTTCTGTGATCCGCGCAGGAGAGAAGATACGCTGCATCACACGTGTGAGATCCCACCCCTATTTCGAAAAGGAAGACTTTAGCTAATGGTTTTCTGGGTCATTTGAAAAACGGTACAATGGGAATCATTGTATTCATTCGTCTGGCAGAAATGGCGAGAATTGGCAATTCGGGACTGTGTCCATTAGAAGAGCTGTGTGGTCGTTGCTTTTGTGTTGCCGCGCAAGTCAACTAGAGATCCTTTCGACATTGCTTCTTCTGACGAAAGTTTTGTGGGTAGCCTCGTTCTTGAGGAACTTCTTGGCGGATCGTAGGAGTGCTGGAGGATTGGAGGTGTTGCTGGTGCAGCAGCATCCTATCCTGGGGCAGGAATCCACTAGGTGACATTCGTAGACTTGTGGGATCTGTGTGGTTGAATCGTTTGTGTCGAGTGGCAGCAGTCGTAAAGGGAGTGTTGAGGACGCGAAGGACACAAGAAAGGTAGCCCGACAACATTTTGAAAAATGAGTGAGATAAGAGAAGTCGGAAGCAACACCTCATTTGCCATGCATAAGCCGCTGAGATACACCCACACACGAAGGAATAGCATATATTCCACATCAGGCGAGGAAACGAAGACACATCCATGACACCTGCTTCATAATTGAAGAACATTAAAACAAAACTCTGCAGTTCCTCCCATCCCCATATATCATACACCACACCCCAACTACCACATCCACACTTGTCATATCATCTTCCAGATGTACATCTCTCCCGGTCGATATTGAGCAAAACGACCCATGCATGTCATAGCCAGAATAATATTCCAAAACGACACAAAAGTCATGTACCTCTTGTATCACCCACGGCATTGGCATTAGTAAATTGACAAAACACATCCGCCACCAGAGGAATAAGACATCAAACATAGCGTGATTAAATACTACAAATAATGACCGCTACCAGAACCCGCGAAATCAAAGTTCCAGAAATTCGACAAGCGATCACACCTCGAGAATGATATCGCGTCCGAATTCATGAAGCACCAGGGCGGGGAAGTATGCATTCGAATTTCGCGGGGATTTTGCCGCGACACGGTTTGTTCCTTTGTGATTAAAGTGTGCCGGGAGAAGAATTGAATGGTTTTCCAGCAAGACTCCAAAGCGCAGAGCGAAATAGAATGTATTCCAATTCAGCCGAGTTTTTTCAGCACCGATCTCTCGCTAAAGGGCGTAGGCACCACCAACCCGTCCAACGAACATGTGAAAATTACTCCGACAAGACTCTGACAAGATAGAAGAGAAACTACACGAGGAAAGAAATTAGACGACCCGTGGTTAGTGCCAACCACCAACGACAACAACACAGTGAAGTGTTTGTGTTGACGCTATCAAAGATACAGATCCCGATACTTCCAGCGTTAACACAAAACAACTCAACTAGAGTACCACTCGAGTTGCTCATGAGTTAATCGAGTACTTGGCGAGTTGTGTTGGTTGGTGATTTTCACTACTCGAGTTGAGTTGAGTAGGTGCCACTACTAAACTCAACTACTCGAACTTTCTACGCTGAATACTTCTCACTCAGACCTTGCCGGGTTATCTGTGATATTATCACAAAAGCTGGATATTCCAACCAAGCGACCACGGAGGATTGGGAGGCTGACGTTTGAGGCGTATTTGCATGCGATAGTCATGAACACCCGAAATTCTACTTCCTCTGGTTTTTGGTAGTAACATACCAAATCGACATTTGTTTGGCGAGTGAACTCGGTTTCTTGTGATTGAGGTCGACGGTGTTACTGCAAGAGACGGTGCATTTGTATCCTAAGTACTCCAAGGTTGAAACTTGGAGGTTTTGGAAGATGGTATTCTTTTCCGCACCAGTCGCCTCTCACACGTGGGAACTTGATGGTGTCGGATTCCAAAGTGATATGATTAGCTTCTACCAACGATTAGTATGCACAATCCTTTTCCACATAATGATCTCTCGAAAACACTTACGGAAGACCAACTCCGAGTTTGAGCGTATCCCTTGCTAGCCCAGCTAGTCTACCCACTTCTTAACGATCTACTTCGATGAACGATTTGATACCCATTCTGACATTTCTGCGGCTTTGAGCGTCAAATTGAGAAAAGTCAACCTTCAAGTGCTGTGTGATCAGTATCCTCATGACCCGTAACTCTTTAAAGACTTCGCACGATCCTCTACCAACCCCTCACGCTCCTTCTTTACCCCTTCAAAATCATACCTGAGCGCTTCACGTTCCTTGGACCACTCCTCACTCTACTTCTTTACATCCTCATCCTTCTACATGATTTGCTCCTCCATGCACGTGACTATCATACTGTTATCGCTTCGTATATTCCTCCCTACTAAAGAAAGCTCAATCAATTCGCGGACGTGATTCATGGTCCCGATTTAGCATTACTTTCCTGTATAACCAGAAGTTCACGATACTTCGTCGCTATGGCTGCTTTGGACGCTTGAGGAGTAATCTAGGCACCAAGCAGCTGAGGATAAAGAGGCGGAAAACCAACAACAACACAATGAAGTGTTCATTTGGACGCGCATTCAAATGGATTCCAGTTCTGCCCAGTCTTTTGCAGGCCGCCTTTTATTATCGTCATGACTACTCCAACAACATTTGAACAAAACAACAACAATACTCAGACAAGACTCCAACATCACTCTTCCCACAGCCAGTTGTTCCTCTGTTTGCATTCTTTTGGATCATTCTCAAGTACTATCATTTCCTCAATGTCTTTGTCGGCCAATGAACAATCTCAAGCAATGACTGATTGACTTCCTGCACTGTGACTTCGTCTCTATTTGATACTACATTGTTGGGGTTGAAGTCACCACTGCCTGAAGCACTCTCAGATCGGCAGATTAGTAGTTGGGTGATTCCTTGGGTATACCCAATTCGGTCAAGATTTCCTTAAATACTTCTTCCTTGTCTGATGTCCCTCGTAAGTTTCGTCGTCAAAGTAGTTCGGAGAACTTGATTGTAGCAAGTTTACGTCAACGAAACAGAATGCTGGTAAGATGGCAGAGACCCAACCACAACAGAATGAAGTATTTGTGGGGACGCGAACCAGATCAAAATCCCGGAACCAATATTACTTTCCGAAGAAATCAATACCAAGAGTTTGTGAAGAGCCTCACCCTCTAGCTCATCGTGTTGAATAATCTCTCAACCGAGCCCCGTCGCATTTTCTGAAGCTTCCCAAGAAGTCTTGGGAAGCTTCCTGGTAAGAGTTCAGAACGTCTTCAAGGAATTTGTCTCTATTGTAATTGTTAAGCCAAGTCTGTCGATAACAGAAATTAATCGTGACATCTTTGTGAGTGGGTCTCTTGCCACACGATGTGCAACTCGTATGTTAGCAAGCGATCCTCTCCTGGAATTGTCTATCATTGATCAGCTCTCTATGCTCGCTGTAGCATAGGCGAAGAGTGTCCCTGGCAAGAGCAAGGGCTTCTCTTACAACACGAGCGCTTTCGACTCTCCCCTGACCACAGCTAGCTTCTCTCTATGAAAGAGCTCACAATAGTGTAGCTGACGATATGGTGGATATGGTGGTGGAGATGAAGGAATGTAGTCAGTAGTGGGGTGGGATAGATATCCCACCATAGCTTATCAAGCAACCCCATCCTCATTCATCATAAATCCTGCTACTATTCTTGACATTGCCTTTTCGGTCATCTGCAGTTTCTGATGTGGGTAGCAATTGGTGTGACCTGCAGAGAGTTCTCGTCACAACAACAAGATACTTGAACAGTACTCTGACAATACTTTGACAACACTTTGACAAAAACCAAGAGAATCATAGAACCGGTTATTTTAGCTGCCGATATGGCCTCTTGACATGATGGTTGTGGTATTGGTGAAGAAATTTTCCATAGAGGCGTAGACGGCCAATCTGTCGATGGGCTTATGAAAGGAAGAGGGGGCGGTATATGCTACGAAATGCCACCCTTGCCTTAGTCGAGACTCCTCTCATCATTGCCCTACGCTGAAGAATCAGGAGCTAGTATTCTAGACGCTTCTACTCAGTCGGGAACGTCTTATAAAACTCCCCCTTTGCCCTTAGCTAGCTCGCTATCTTTAGCTTATTTTCCACACATCCCGAAAGTGTCTGATTTGTCTTCGAAGATTTGCGATATTGGTGAAGATATTTCCTGTAGAAGCGTAGTCGACTAATCTGTTGATGAGCTTTTGAACGGAAGAGGAGTCGGTGTAGCTGAAAAGGACGAAGAAACCGCTGCCAGAGAAATGACTGAGGAGATGCGCGATATGGTGGCAAAGCGTTCCAAAACGCTACATACACGCATCATATAATGAACTTGATACAAGACGCTTCTACACCCCAATTCATTGCTACCAAAACATAACTTGGTTCTCGCTTAGGTTCTAGAGACCACAGCTTAGAATACTCGCAAGCTTGCTTGTACCATACCTGGAGATGGCGACGAAAGATTCCTTGGTGACCTGGTTCCAGAAGACGGAGCACACCTCACGAGAGTGGTCATTCCTGAGGCGTCTCAGGATTTGACAGAGCCATCTCCGCATGCGTCCAAGAGCGGGCTCTCGTTCGCCTCGGACCATGCAATGTCGGATTGGTACTCCTAAAGAGTCCATTGCTTATTAGTGACTCTGGGGCATCGTCTTTCGCTTTTTGGTAGCGATTGTTATAGCACGAGCACTCTCGGTTCTGCCATGGATATCGTGTCCTGACAACTGCAGTGTGTCTCTTGATGTACCCAAGCCCCCCATGCTTATTTCCATATCCAACTCTCGCAAAACAGACCCATCAAAAGAACTTGGAATGGTGTTTTGAGGGCAGTTGGGGCCGAGTACAGCAAGTTCGCATCATTCTTAAGCCGCTGTCCCTCATCAACAATCATACCTGCCCAACTGATTCTCTTGAAGAATGATCTGCTCGAATCATCGACTGGGCCCTAAGCGTTGGGTATTCGCACCCCTTCAGTGAACTGCTCTGCCCTCTTCGGGGGATGAGGTGCCTTGTATGAGGTGACAACCACATCAGCTCGCGAATCGGAACAGCCATCAGGATAAAGTTCGTCCCGAATTTGGAGACCCTGCAAAGCCTCCAAGACCGAGAAAAGATGTCGATGATCCGACTTGCGCTTCGAAGATCTGCGTGAAATTTCCGGAGCAGAGGTCTTGCGAAGGTGCGCGGGTGCAAGCTTGGAGTTAGGTTGCCCCGATATACGCTGATCAGACACCACAGAAAGTGGTAGTCATCTAGACAGCTGGATGATGGCCATGGAAGTCGGAGTCCGCTAAGGAATGTGCAACAACTCGAATGCCGAGCGAAGTCGCTCTGAAAATGGATGGCATTTAGGCGTACTACCCATACTACCAGGCTGGGTAGAAACTACGCCCCAGCAAGGAGAGGCACGTCCAGTCAGTTCCATAAGTCTTTGCTTGGGGAAGCCAAGCCAACAAATTCTGGATAGCCTGAATTGGGGTCGGTGTCAGATACATTATGGCCTGAGTCGCGCTAACAATTGTTTGCTACATGTTGTCACTTTGCTTCCCATCCCACTTTCTCATTACATTCTTATTATTTCTACAGTGAAGCGTAGAGAAAGCAACGTATGATAGCGAAGGGGGAAGGGCGTGGGCAGTGCGAGCGGCGGCTTTTCCTCCAAAACGACAAGACCACCACGACGAACAGTTTTGTCACTACGAATCTGAATAAGAGTTGGTAACAACGTATTTTCCAAGTACTCTGGGATGACTTGCAGGACGTACTTCGTTGAGAACTGCGCCAATATAGGTGCCATAGAAATCAAACGGTCTTCGATGTCGCTGCCCTGCTCCCATTCTCTTTTGACAACTGGCTATTTGTGGCTGGAGAACTTATGTCGGAATACAAAAAGGGAAGATGATAGCCCAACGATAGTTCAACAGTACTCTAACAAAACGCCGACCTTGAAACTCGAACAAAAGAAAAGTACGCCAACAGTACACGAACAGAACCCGAAGAGAGCCGTATCGAAATCCAAGTAACATCGGAGTCTCTATTGCCCTTAACAGTGGATTGGTCAGAGTCGCTACCATTGGCGCCACCTCTGGGGTTTTTCCGTTCGTTGATGCCGTTGTTGGTAAGCTCCTCTACAATGATGCCATTTATGGCATGAAAATGTGATCATCAGAATCAACACCCAGCATCGGAGTCCACCACGTTCTCGTAAGAGACGGATGCCCTCCTGATAATTTCTTCGTACTCTGACATTATACAAACAATACTCAAACAAAACTTCAACACCCAGAAATCAGAAAAAAGTCGACTTCTCCAGCTTCAATTTCGTTGGGAATAATGCTTGGTTCAGATGCCATTGTTGAAACATAGGCAAATTAAGTGTTCAACTGGACTCCAACAACACTCCAACAATCCATCCAACCTCACACTTTCTGAGAACGAAATCATCGTCCCTCAAACAGTTCTGGTTTAGAAAGTTGGGAGGAGGTATCTGTGTGGACACTATTTCTATATTAAGAAGTATCAGACGCAAGAAATGTTGTGTCAATCACAGTGCGTATTTGTCTTTATCGTCATGCTTCCTCTGACGAGACTGGTCAGTAACGTACTACCAGAGACCCTCCTTATCGGCAATGTGAGACTACTTCACACAGTACTTTCTCACACCCCAACGATGTCGTCAACAATACCCTACGCCACATTTCAATCTCAACTCATACACTACACGTCGAATTCTCGCACCATACTCATACAGAAAAGTAATACAAAGACCCAAACAACATTGCTACGTCTCTCAGAAACAGTAGTAAATGAAGTATTTGTGGGGACGTGTTTGTCTGGACGCTCTTTCTGTATTGAGAAGGATCATACGCACTTTCCTTGGGCCAGCTAAATGTAGCCAGGAGACCCAAGAGCAAAGTCCACGGTGCCCGTCTTGCAAGACTTTTGTCGATGGTATTGCTATACCTCTTCTTGAGAGTATGGCTTTGGAAACTTTCTTCCCGTCACTCTGGAACCTAAAATTACTGGGCTGGGAGTGACTGCATCACTTCCTTTTGCGAGTACTCAGTGGATCTGACAGATAGTCCTTGTGGTTAACGAGCATTGACGGGTGCAGGAAAGCTGGGCAGATTTTGCTCGGTGATAGTGCCACTAGAATTATCCTTATTCGTCTTCTGACATTTGGTAGCATGCTGGAAATACAGGCACGTCTTTGGATGATCCGAAAATCTTGTTTGAATCGGTTCCGGAACAAGAAAATGCGAATCCAATTTACACCTCCACTAGCGGCTCATCACATCTGTTCGCAGGTGGCAGGTAAGTGATCGTTTGGTTTCTCGTGACTCAAGTTATCTCTACAACACGATCTTGAAGGTCAGAATCATATCGAAATCTTCTGAGCCTTAGGAAGGATTTCCGTGACTGAAATATTTGTCTGGACAATGCGTCTTGATCGAGACCGAGCGAATACAAGAATACTTTGTAGCACCTTTTCAAGTGAGGGCAATGCTTAAGTTTCAGCACAAGGAGATTTTGCCACGTTTTCGAAAGCCAAGATACCAAACACTATCAAGAATTTCCAGTGTCATGAGAGCGAACAAGCGAAGGCAAAGAAACCGTCCCGTGAGTGATACTTGAGTTTCTGGTAATCTGAATCCTCATATCTAGAATATCACACAACACACCCGCCACTTTACTGACACCGCAGTTATGGTACCATAGTGAGACAAGGACTCAAACAAACACATCATTGGCAAAGGATGCGGAGGTCTGCATAGTGTTTATCAGAAAGCGAAGATCACTGTCAAGGATCGAAAAAGAACTAGATAGCGAAGGTCTATCTGATGGCGATTAGATATCCTTATAGGAAGCGTCTGATAGACTAAGAAAAACGACCCTCAAGCCAGCTCCGCGCTGCAAACGAAGCGACGCGATAAGCGGGTCTGGAGAGGCCCGGGAGAGAATGGTTGTGGTTAACTGAGTAGACTCTGCTTGCCGATGATTGAATCCAGGTGATTATTATGACGCAAAACAAGCGGATCCTTGCTTTGGCAAAGTGCCAGATAGCATATTCCTGGTCCAAAAGGTAATTTTCTTCCCTGAGTTCCGTTTGCAATACAACCATCTTTCAAGGCTTCGTTGGTAACTTTTATCTTCACGCCACCGAAGTACCAATATCAATACCTGAAAGCAAATGGCTAGAGTACCCCGAAGAGCAAGCCTCAACGTGGATTACTGTGAAGGTGGGGCCGGGATCGGGGCAGCCAGTGATTGGCTGAGACGAGGAGCCACGGTTTTGGCAAACGCGGTTAATCTTAGGTAACACAGGAAACTCCCGAGAAGAAGACTTCGAGGCCACATGGTGGTGCTAGTCTTCCTGACAGTGACATCTTCGAATGACGACCTTTCCCATCCACCCAATTTGTGCACGCCCTATATTCAATTGACCAAAGAGTGCACGGATCTACTTCACAATTTCTTTCCAGACGATCATCATACGCCGTCCACAGAGTCTGCTAGAACGGATGAACTCGAGGCAGATACAACCAAACGGCCTTCAACAATTGCTTCGGGCCAATATGAATATGAATGCCTCATCTGGCTGAAGGTATGAGATGTTACAAGTATTGCTGTTTGGAAATCCGAAAGGCGAAAAAAGAAGTTGCTTGCTTATCTCTCCGTTATTACAGTAACCCAGACCAACATTCTACTGGCAAAATATTCTCTCGATTGCAGCCTCATGATTTCAACCTTGACTCCACAAATTCGGCTAAAATGCGAGGAGCTGGTTTTGGTTTCTGCACTTCCCCAATACACGACAAGGAGTCACAGAGAATTTCGCTTGGTCCTGCGAACTACTCCATCTCTATTCTGGTGGAAATAATTTGGTTTGGTGAACTCATGACGTCCTCGACCTTCCTGCTACGAGAGCGACGGATTGACTGAAGCAAAGGTGAAAAAGCGATGAGCCATTGGTATTATTGTTGAAAGTGAAGAAACAATGATCACCGTCGGAAGGCTAGTGAATAGACAGGGTGAATCCAGATGTGACACCAGGGTTGGCGACTGACTTATCGAGAAAGAGTTCATGTTTCACATCCTCTCAGAAGTCTTTCTTCAACAAAACCACATTCCAGACCTCAATACCTCATGCTCGTCAACAGTTACCACTCCTATTGAAATGGAGCCGTTACTGTTGGAGAGGTCACAAAGCTTTATCGAATGGCTCAGATGGCCAACACCATGGAGCTGCCTTAACAGGTGACATGCCACCGTGTGTCGAGGTAAGATAGTTCGCCCCTCGCCAGGCATAATCTGACATACCGCAGACAGGTTTTCATCCGTGATATTGGGGCCAAGTACTCGTAGCATCAAGATTGGTCTTTTATCCTGATGGTATGAAGACTGGTTCAACCTCCACAACCTTTCCTGATGGGTCTCCCGCTTTAGGATACGCCAAAACCCAACAACTTTGCACGATGATCCCTGATGAGAGAGATTTGACGGGTCCAAATCAGGGTCGTACTGCGGATATTTCAATCCCTAGTCGATACCATGAAAAATACAGCGAGCTCGCTCTGAGGCGTTCAGATTCAATGTCTTTATGGTGACACAAGATCCAGAGAGCTCTCCAGATTCATCGACCGAACCCTTTGAGCCGGGCCTAGCTTATTGGCACCAGATACTGCTCCTTCAAAGTACATGCAATGATCGCTGTTGATGGAGATAGAGGGCTGAGCAAGGCCTCAGTGTACTATGAGCCAGATAATACTCACGAGGGCAACCGGGAACAGAAATTAGACCAACTATACCTCAAGGAAGTCTGGAGGCCACGAAAGGACAAATCGGACCAATCCGCGAAAACTGCAAGTTCCGAATTTTGCTCATCCACGAGGCTCACATGAGGCTCACACAACGGCTTGTCACTCTTAGAAGCCTTTAGTGCAGTGAAGGAGATCAAGGATTATATTCGCGGCAGCTTCAGCGCATATATCGCACCTGAGGCATCGTCGTATCTTTAATTTGAAGCGCGAAACTGACAAATCTAGCAGAACAATTCCACCAGGCGAAATGTCCCATCGGAGACCATGCCTGCGATCCGTTCTGTGGGACCCCAACTTTTGGACGACAACTCTTCATCGTCGCAGCTGGTAAATGGCTCTTATGGTCTTCTTGCATCCCCAAAGATTCCTACTAGTAAGATTGGTCCTATCTCCTCTGATCTCGATGTTCATTGACGTCGTTTGAAAATTCGAGGCAAGAATTAGGGCTTGAGTCACACCGTTTTCATTTCTGATGGAAATGAGAGCTTTTTGCACATGGGTAATTCCAAACTGGGAGTTGCATCCTTGTGAGCGAAAGAAGCAATGTGATGATTCTGTCTGCTCTTGTGATGGTTATGTTGGAGCCTCGGTTAGACGGGTAAACCTCGGGTACTGAATTCAGGGGGGAGCTTTCATAACCCTTCCGGCTCATAGGCACGATGCTTGAGGAAAATTCAAATAATCTCTTGGCGGCGCATCATCTGCATCTTTGCTTCCCACGATACAACAGCAATATCCAAATGTTCGCCCCCAATTGTGACAATCACGGATCAAGTGGGAAGTGGCAGCGCACTCCACAACCCAATATTCAACAACATAACCGAGCGCGGAGACAACGCTAGCTATTACATAGCAAACAGCAATTTTCCACGTTCGATCCATCAAGAAACGCCCACAAGAGCATGATAGACCACATCCAGGCTATCCTTTGCGGAAAATGAGGCAACGGTTCGATATCTTTCGTGACAGGCACGAGCAAGGTCAAATCGAGGGAGCGGATCTGGATCTTGCAACGACGCAGGGCGAAATAAGATGCTGCGCATGCAGAAGCAGACCAAATGAGGAAGCGGATCTGGGTTGTCCTTCTGATTGATTTGATCGTCTGTTTCCGCTCTTCGGCACGTTCCAAAGCGAAGTCCTCCATTCGACCCCTTTCGCTGTCTTGACCCCTCGACTACACCAGAAATTTTGAAAAGAACGGCTCCAGCACCATCAAAACAGAAACTCTCCCCACCCCGTCCCACTCGAACGCTCAATGGCATTGAGAAAGTTGGGATTTTCAGTCAAAGCCGGGTTTACAAAAACCACATCAAACCGATCCTCTGAGAGGATCGAGTTTGGGTTCAATGTCGGTGCCATAATCTCCGATTTTACATTCATGATCGCGATGGGAACGGTACATATCCCTCGTAGTACCACAAGCAAAGATATCCAACTCAGCAAACTTGGCGGGCTCTTCTTCCACGAGACCTGGGATACCTGTGTAGCCAAATCTGCGGAATTGTTCCCGAAGACCGCCCAACCTGACAAGAACGGTCGGACAAGGATCGAGGCTGGTGACCTGTGCTACACCTAGATCGGAGAACCCCAAATCCAAGATCCCTTCTTCCTTTCTTGTAATGCCTTTCTTCTGGTCGCTCTCTCCGCTACCCCCGACTTGAGCATGGTTGTGGTTGGAGAGTCATGGCGGGAGATGGGTCTTTCCAAGTCAGAGCTGCGTAGGCTCGCTATCGCATATGATTTGTGCCCTAGTATGTTGTTTAGAAGAGAGAGAGCTTACTCTGACATGTTTGCAGAAACAAAAGACTCTGACAATATCCAGGATAACGAGCCCTATCCCGCCGAACTTGTCTTTCCAAACCAACATCATAGGCCCATAGGCCTCCTGTCAGAAGACGAGGGAATATACTATTCGCCGACCAGTCTTGGACTGCTTCTTCACACCTCCCCTGTCCCACCGGACCTGTCTTCCCAAAACCCACATCTTCCCAAAACCAACATAATAGGTACATAGGCCTCCTGTTAGAAGGCGAGGGAAAATACTATTCGCCGACCAGTCTTGGACTGCTTCTGTACACCTCTCCTGTTCTACGGAACGTGTCTTTCTAAAACCCACATCGAAGACACAGAGGAAACTTGTCAGAAGACGAGGGCACAATATGAAAATAAAGTAAGCATCGAGAGAGAAGCTACCTAGAAGTGAGCCCGGTGGCGCTATTACATCGATTGTGTGTCCGCTAGAATCCTCCGGAGTTGGAGTAGCTACTTCAACATAGCATATGCTAGTTCCATATAGTAGAGCGGAGAGTGCTCGTAACGTGTCGTGGGCACTCGACCTCCTCTTCGTTGCTGGATAAGGCCTGGTATTGCAACAGTCTTTCCGAAACCAACATCAAAGGCACATAGACCTCTTGTCACAAGACGAAAAAGGCGCTGCCTGACCGAGTGGAAGGCTCTAGAATGCTGCGCCAGATTGGTCAGGCATAGGCACACGAGACAGGAGTCTCTGCTAAGCAACCCGTCTAAGACAAGAGGGGCGTTTCGTGACACCTCCACTGATTGGAGTTTCTGCGATAGCTCGGAGTTCCAAATGGTAGCCAACTGCATCCACATAGGCGTCCCAGAAGCCGAGATAGGAGCAGGCAAATCAGGTCACCATCAATGTTTGCGACGGTACCTGCAATATCCACTTTGAAAGAAGCATTTGTGAAGGCGAAGTAGTCCTCGAGAAGGGCCGGTTCTTGATACTACACTCAAGGATTATCGCAGTTCCGCCTTTGAAGGTCTTTTTCGTGGCATAAAAACGGCAGAATCCATGATCAAAATAACTGGAAAGGATGCTACCCCCCATCACTGGAATCTGGAAAGAAAATCGAACAAGGCAGTATCGTTCTCCATAACCCGGATTTTCGAGATTCCTCTTAGGATTATTGAAGTCTGCTTCTTAATCTTTCCACCTCACGCCAGCGATATCTTGTCGAATTCATCGGGAACAAATACGTTACAGTTTTCAAGTCGCAAGTGTTTTCCACCAATGTTAGAAGACGAATAAGGCACTGTCAGAATGTGGGGGAAAAATCGAAAGAGAGCTGGCTATGAGCAAGGTAGCGTCTTATCGGGAGCTTCGGTTCAATCGGAACGACCTAGAATAGGCCAGTATCTGGCTCCAGAACATCCTTCCGTATACGAGCGCTGGTAAAAGATGGCAAAAGATACTGAGAGTAGTGTGGAGAGTGCTCGGGGTCCCGTAATAACGGAAAAGTGAGTTCAGTCGACACCAGGCGGTGAGAAACGTCGGTACCGGGGTAGAACTGTCTGAAAACCTCGCTTGTATGCCTCACGACCAGGCCACATTTCTGTTTGAACTGACGCATGATATACGGCTAGTTTCCAGAAGGTTGAGACCTTAGATTACTATATGTTCCCGAAAAGCGCCAAGAAATGACTAGTCAGAGATCATGCAACATCCAAAGCCTTCAAGAAACGATCCAGAAACACTCCGCGGAGGGGGATTTGGACTGTGAGCTTTAGCAGGTATCAGCTCGATGGTGTCAGCTTCAGGCAATTTTAGATTATAGACTTGATTAGTTCCATCAAGTTCTCGCCGAATAAAGAAAGATTTCGGTTTTCGCAATAGCCATTGATCCAACAGAAACGCTTCACAACGTTTGGACAGTCCTTCCAAAATTGACATCATCAGTAATACGGCACTGGCGACAGAAGTTGCTAAAATAGCTCTTGCACCCAGGCCATACTTCTTCCAATGGCATCGTACGAAGATTCTTCAGTCAGATTCAATCATCTTCAACTGGATCATCTCATCTGGTTGTTTGGTTCAGAACTGTTGCTGTAGTTGACAGTTGCTGTTGATCACTTTCGATAATCCGGATGAAGTGGAGGCTCAATCAAGGGTGTGGCAGTAATTGTTGGGAAGCAATACGCAGAAGACCATTCCGCTAAGTACACAACACGCAGCGCCATTCGGATGACATTGAAACCACAAAGTGGGATTGATTTAATTCGCACGCAGAGGTTACGAGGTCATTCGCTGTGTGAATCTCCTGAAATTGGCCAACTCAAAGTTTGGGCATGCGAAAGAATTGGATGCGTCTGCAGATTGGCTCTTAGGAAGACACAAGGTCGTATGGCCGCCATGCAAGGACCAATCAGATCTCACCCACTTCCAAATGAAATTTGGAATAGCGTGCAACTACTCGCAGATTCCATGTCTGTCTCTCTTTAACGCACACCCCAGAAGGTGTATCGGTGGAGCCACTGAGGGTACGTTCCGCCTATGATTAATGCATGGAAAAAAACAAGGGCATCTAGAAACCCAAGGCGCTGGAATTCTGAGAACTTGAAGTACTTCATTTGGGACCAGGATTTGGGAAAGTGCCTGGAAGGATTTCTCCTGGTTATTCTGCGTCGGACGGAACAGGATAAGAAATCTGTGAGACGTGACCCCAAGCTTCAGATTTTTGGATCATCAGGTTCTGGCAGGGCAGACGAACATGGCAGGGAGCTGAGGATGCTGCTTCGAAAAGTGGCGGTTTGTTTTCCTTGGAAGTATTCCATTCCCCGGCTTTGAGCGGCGAACCGTTGATTGCGGATCGAAGACGTTAACTTCTTTGACGGTTCTGGCCTGGACTTGGTTTCTTATGTTGGCATTTGCGGAACGTTTGTGCTCAAGTTTCAATCGGTTGAACACATATCTGCTTCGTCCGCGATGCAGCTTGTCTAGCATCTCCTCCAAACCTTCCTGCATCAATGCGAGAGAGCTGACGTGTTCGTGAATCGGCGGGGAGAAACGCAGATATCGTCTGGTCCAGTGGTTCAAAGGCTTCTGTATAAAACTAATTGTTAGACTCAATGCGTCTCTGCGTTTTTTCATGGGGATCTGGGACGGGGTGGAACAATGGTGGTATATTTGCGGCGGATGATAAAAAAACTTACCAACGCCAGGGGGTCCCATAATTCCTGTCCCCTGCCAGCTCTGGTGGATTGATTCCAGAGTGAGAGGTGTCTGAGCCCCATGCTTGCTCTCAGATCCAGTACAAACAATATTCAAAATGCATACGTGATACAGTTCTCCCTATGACACGTTAGTCTCTAAGTGTCGTCAGAAGATTGGCGCTGTGGTACTTACACATTTCTCTATGCGAATGCTGCTTAAGCCTTTTTTTTCTGGGTCAGTTCTCAGGACCCCAAGTCACTACCCTGATATCCACTGCGCCGAGGGTAATATACTAGGTGTAGGCAGAGTCAAGAAAAATCTCCGAGGACGGGAAATTGATGGGGGGAAACAGCAAACAGCTTTTGGAGGCCCCTGAATGTGCAAACTGCAACCCTATCGTTCTCACCCTCGTCCATTTTCAAACTAATCAAGAATCCACCGAAATTAATTGCCAGAATTTTCAAGGTTTCCATAAAGCCTCGGTCGCACATTCCATGCACGTCTCAGGGGCCGTTTTTAAGCGAGCCCAGTTGTCTTGGCGCTGATATGGTTCGCGTACCTCGAGATGAATGCTCAACCCACATCGTCCCCACCTGTCAAGAAATAATTTGCGCCAGCAATCCTCGACAGCGATCTGAAGAATTCGTCGTAAAGTGTGAGACGATATTCAAAGAAAGATGCGGATACGAGGTCCTTTCAGCACAGCAATTCCTCTGTAATTTATGGTATGAACCATATGTATCCAATTGGGGTACTTGCATCCTTCAACGTGGCTGCAGATGGTTAGAAAGCAGAACATTCGGTCCCAAATATATCTAAAGTTCAATCATACATTGGTTTCAATTAAGTAAATGAACTATGAGGACGTACCATGAGAAGTTTGAACTGCTGCCCATGAACTCAAATCTTCTTGCTCAGATGATACTACTCTGGCTTGTACGAGTGCTACATAGTACTGCTAGCAGCGTAATTGAACTAAGTTAACACGGGTCTGACAGAGTGACCACGGGTAAAAGCGTGGGAATATGCGAAAGTGGGATGCTTTTATTCTTGGAATATTTGGACTTGGCTGTCAGGCCTGAACCAGATCTCCATTCAGCGAATGGCCATGGGTTTCGTGCAACAGACATCAGAAACGATCCCAGACCACCATAGCATCGACCTTTCCGTCCGCCTCCAATCAGCAGATTGTATGTAGAATTGTTTGAGGGTAGCCGTGAACCTATGTACCGCATAGATTTTCTCGAGGAGGTAGTTTCTGAGGATGGCGCGTTTTCTTTTTGGTGCAAAATCGACATTTCGATATTCGTAGAAGTGGATGATCGTGTGGCAATTAAATCGCTGCCAATCTATTATACAAACATACTTTTGTAAGTATAGAACTTCCAAAGGCTCAACGGGGAATAAACCGTAGAGTGGGAGGAAGGGTTGTGTCCTTGGGAGCCCCGTCACTTGCACACATGGTAAAGACTTACTTCTTATGCAATTGAACTTACGACCGCAGTCTCTGGAAATACTGAGGCCATTTCCAAGCACGAAACAAATTCCGCAGATCACTGGAAGCCATTCAGAATAATCCGCAAGTCAGCATAGCAGGCATATGACTGTATCGCATGAACATTGATTCGATAATGTGACCTTGGTTCGTGATTCGTGGTCTGTGTTTGCAGACGTATGCGAAGGAATTCGAAATTTGAGTACCGCTCTTGCCGCAATATTCAAAACCAAAGTGGGATTGTGTTGCGGAGATATTTTGGGTTACTGCGCAAATATTAGCAAGTATTCATGGAAGTGCAGCTATCAATACCCACCAAGACGAGCCGCTTCCACATAGGCAACGAGTCGTTTTCATCTCCAGAGTCCTTCAAGTTCTTCCGTTCACATGAGCAGTGGCAGACAATGTGGTCAAGGCTCAGAGGCCCCACCTGAGGGAAAACTTCTGGTATTTCCTTCTACAGTGAGCGTATTCAAGGCAAGAAGTAAATTTACAATAAAAACACGTCATAGTCCATCCAAAGCACCTGCCTTTTCCAGAGCACAGAGGTTAGTACCCTCCCCTTTCTTCGCATATTCTTGCCATTTGATTCCTGAGCTCCATCTTCGACATTCTTGACCGCAAGCTTGTGTGTGTCAATTGAGGTACAGGCTAGGTACATTGTTGGTGCTCCATGGTCGATGACGGAGGTGCACGACGGATGTAAGTATCTTTCCGCCTCCCTGGTATTGTGAACTTTGTTAGCTACTGTTTCTCAAGTTGGAACTGGTCTACTGCATATTAATGCAGATTAAATAAAACGAAAGGTTTTTGCTTACCTGAAAGAAGTAACACCTCGAAGCTTGTTCCGATTTTGAAGAAACCCCATATCTGTTTCTGCCACAACGTCACCTCGCTATAGCCTTTTAATTAGCCCATCTCTCGAAGCTTCAGTGGAATTGTCTTACATTCTGCAGAAGGATTGTCAAGCTCTTTTCAACAAGTAGATCGCTGCTATGGTTGATGAGTCTGAAGGAGAGAGGCAGGAAGTCCTAGCTTGTTCGGATTTCCAAGAAACGTCAGATCGATTTCTGTCAACGTAAACATTAGTCTCCTCTATCTATGAACGCATCACACTGAAGAGCAAGATACTTGAGTTATTTAAGTCAAGGGACACTTACCAACCAGCTCTACCCTCCACTGAAGAGTTCACTTTGCGTTCCAGAGCCGTTACTAGACAGGTTTTGCATTTCGCCTCTGACAGCCGACTGATATCTAAGCCAACAACAGGCAAACCCTGAAGATTCAGGGCCTTCTGGCCAGATATTCTGGCGCCCAACTTCAGCTGAGCGAAAAAGATCGTGGCTTTTGGCTCAATTATGGAGCCTTACTGTCGTATAAGGGTTGTGCCCGAGTATGTCGGAAGGTAGAAGATTCCTGTGTTATTTCAAAATCAGCTCTATGCAACAAACATCATCAAGTGTAAAACTGACCTTCTGGTAGATTTTACCTGCCAGAATTGGAATCAACCACTCATCTCCTCAACAACGGAAATCTTGGAAGTACAGATATCCCAAAACAAATTAATTTTGTCAGGGAATGACTCTGCTTCCTTTATGTAGACAGCTAGAAGTGTAACGTCTGAATATCAATAGGGGTATCACAAAGAAGAAAAATCATTTTGTCACCTGCAAATGTGCCATCGTAATACAAAAGAAGAAATGAACAGCAGCAGGAAATACAAAGACAGCACACAAAGACAGAAAGAAAAGATGAGTATCAGGTCATTTATAAACCTACAAGTCTATCTGCGACTTTACTATACTTGCCCATGAGACCCTGAGGACAAGTTACCTTTGCCAGAATAATGACTGTGGTATAATAACAACCGATTTCAAACTTCTTTGGAACCCAAATCTTCAACATCCAACTGTGTATCCAGTCGTAATTTGGCTAGTATTCAGTTTGAAGGAAGATTGGCGAAAGTCTGTTAAGGGGTTTTGTCAGCTGATTGTGTTTGAAGCAGTTGGGAACAGATGGAGGCTTTACAGACCATAAAGTGAATGAACATAAACTCAGTAACGTTGAGCGACCATAGCAATGATAATTGAAGGTGTGATCAGTATGAAAATCAGTCTAGTTAATATATAAGTCAGTAAAGATCTTCACTTTCTAATAAAGTATAAGAAATACATCGTTAACATACCATCAACAACATCCGCCTTGTCAGCATCAAACATCAGTCTCGTCATCCTCTTCATCACTAGAGTCCTCTAGAACAGTGTTTACAACGTGCAACCAGTATTTCAAGTGTCTGCGGTTCTCCTCTGGTGTCTTTGAAACAGATTGTGCAATTCTCTTATCTATAGCCTCTTGGGTCCATTCAAGCTCATTGAAGATGGGAATGGTTGGCGTGTCATCTTTCTTCTTCATCTCTTCTGTGGTGCTCAATTCAACGTGACTATCTCCAGCTGGAGGATCGCCAATGATGGTTGCGGAGGAGACTAATGCAAATACATTAGCACAGTACACGAGGGGCTAAACAAAATGAGATATAAACATACTTGTGCAGGATGAAGAGGCGTACGCGGCTTCCATGCTTTCTGGTTTCTTGCCAGCAAGGAAAGTGAGGTCCCATGGGGTGGGCTTTTCGTGGTCGTCAGCCAAAAACTCATCCATAATCTCCGATGAGGGGGAATATTGAACATTAGCAGCGGCTTTTTCAGCTCTCGCCAATTTTCTCTGCAACTTTCTGTCAATCTTCATGTTGTAACTTAGTTTGAGAGTTTCTACAAAATTGAAAATTCCACGGATTGTAGCAAGAGGTAGTACTCGATCGTTGTAGCGACGATCAAGACTAGCTGACGAGTTCTCACCGCCAGTGGTGACTTTGCCAATTGTATCAGTCTCAGAAGCTTGTGCTGGTTTTAAAGCCTTGTTGCGTGCCATTGTCTCTGTGACTTGTGTCTCTGTTGATATATGACAGGTTGGGCTACTTGTAAGTTAGCCAGGAGCGGATTTAAACAGGTCAATTGCCTCTTCTGGAGAAAGTTGATTCATTGTGTTGGATCAGGGAACATACTTCAGGGAAGATCTCAAGAATTTAATCTGCAATTTGAGAGGGTGTCTATCGTTTTGTGTTGATTCGTCGACCTGGTGCTCAGTTGTCGCAGCTTGCGTCTAAAGAAATCGGAAACAGAGAACGCAATCAAGAGGCACGTAATATCTGAAGCTTTCAGAAGTATACAATAACTGCAATAACCTCAATTGATCGCAGGAGCAAGATTTTGAAGAATTTCCCTGGTGGAGTTGAATTGTGAACAGATCCAAAGAGGGGTAGAGGAGGGGTCAGCGACACCGGTGGGAAGGGGAAAGTCGGAGATGAGGCATGACGCGTTAGGCAAGTTTACCAGAGGGATTTCAAAGCACACTGACAAGGGTTATCCATGCAGGGTACACTACAAGCGAGCCCTAACTCTGACATCTTGCGCTGCTTTAGGGGGACATAGATCGGAATTTACTTGCTTGCATTTCCGATCTCCCCAACCTCCTCCTCTTATCGCAACCTTGTCTAGCCTCGCTTGTTCTTACACTTACAATCACAACACTTCAAAGTGTTGTAACACCAAACGCATAATATTAATATCACATGTCACATACTGAATAGAGCTGCTTTCATACTTAATATCTCATTGAATTAGAAACTGGATACTCCACAAATCCTCTGAAAGACTAAGCCTTTTGTTTATGTGAATTGACCACCGTTGCTATCCCACATCTGTGGCTCATTTATTTCTTCCCATCGTCACTGTGCAAATCCTTCATCAGTATTTTGTATTCCATCAGTATTCCGTAAAGAACACCCCCTCAGAAGCTTCTTGTGAAACCAATGGTACGTTCAACCATGTCCATATCATCCTCTGTCTCATCAGGGTCAACACTGGCGCGCTTTCTGTGTGGTCGGTAGGTGGCTCTAAGGCTACTCTCACCAACATTTGTCTCCTGGGCTGGTGCGCCGGTACCTCTGACATTACTCTCTTGGATGATTGGCATCAGTGCGTATGGGGACTGGTACTCATCAGGGTTTGGTGCAACTATCATAACGTGCGTTTCAGCGATTGGGTGTCTTTGATCGACAGGCCAGACAATCATAGAAGGCCCTGGTCCTGGGCGCGGTGCAATGCTTCTGTAAACAGGTTGGGAGACACCAGCTGGTGGATTGAAATGAGTCGCTGGGTCAACAACTGCTTGCTGAATTGCGGGACTTTGTAGGTTTGGGAAAGCTTCCTCAGTAACAGAAGTATCTGAAGGGGCATTGACAATAGGACGCTGAGTAGATGAACGACGTGGGCGACCAACAGGTCGTTTGCCTCTAGTGATGTGACGATTGGCGGCAGCTTGTCGGTTCTTGACGCTTTGTTGAGATTGTTGAATTGCAGATGCTTGTGAAGCGATTGACTCTTGTTCCATGGCACGTTGACTGGCAATAGCAGCTTGACGAGCAGTCATTCTACGAGGAAGAGCTGCTACTTGACGGGGGGTCATTCGCGGAGCAACAACAACTGCTTCAGGTGTGGCTGCTTGAGGACGAATGATAGCTTTCTGGGCTGCAGACGCATTGGAAGAAGCTGCTCGTTGATGAGCCATTCCAGTCTGGGCAGTAGAAACAGAACCATCAGGACCTTGAACATGGAAGCTTGGGGCAGTAACGGTGATGACTGGGACTTGGTGACGCTGACGTGGACGTTGGCTGGCCTGGTTAGGAATCATTGTTGGAGCTGCGGCGACAGGTTGAATTTGTGCACTTGGTCGTGGAACTGGTCGGAGAACAGGTCGGGGATCTGGTTGGGGATCTGGTTGGGGAACTGCATGTGCAGTTTTGCCCTTCTGTTTAGCAGAACCTTTTTGGCGAGTGCCAGTGTGGTTGACAGAAGCAGGCTTGGATGCTTGCCGATTGTTTTGTCGTGAGGGTTGGCCTTGCGCAGAGACAGTAAGGGGTGCATCACCACGCGCTTTTCTTGCCGCCATAGAGAATTTGCCAATGACAGATAGAACATCCATCTCAGTGCCATCATCGTTGACATAGCCATCCCATCCTTCATCAACATCATCGTTTCTGGTGTCGGCTTCGCTCACAGGTTGCGTCGTCGGGATCGGCTCAGGCATGGTGAAACCCTTCTTATTGAATTTTCGTAAATGTGGTGGAAGGTCAGGTTTGATTGGTTTTCCTTTGGTGTCATAGAGGATGCCTTTGAAGGAGGATTTCAGCGAAGCTACGCTGGCTGGATCGTTGAAGACCTCGTCCGACGGGCCACCGCTCTCAACTTTGTCGTATAGGATCACTGCGCTCTTGCTCTCTTCTGTGGGGTGCTCCTTCGTACCAGTCCGAAGTGCCCAAGGATCGCTCTCAGATTCTGGGTGCCATTCGGAGATGGCAAGTTGTTTGATGCGCAATTGGGTGATGGCGTTGTCGGTGCTGCTGGGGTCGCTTAAAGTAGCAGCCGCAGACTCATCTGCTTTGCCGACGCCACGCACCTGACCTCAAATATTAGCAAATTGAATCCCACCCTTTACGCTCAAGTTATCAGAAAAGTTATCTGGTGGTATACTTACTCTTCTGCGGGTTGTGCGTTGCTCCATCTTTACTTGGTCTTCCCAAGTCTCTGGCAAGTTGTCTGGTGGTAAGCTCAGAGTACTTGATGAGGATGCAGGAGACAAAGGTGGGTTCGCGCTAGTGTCGGCAAGTTCATGGCCTTCCGTCGTCGCCATCTGGTTGAGTTGACGGTTCGAGTTGTCTGAGAGGGAAGCACCTGAGACTCAAAGACGATCTTTTGAGGTCGCCTTCAGAGGTGGCTACCAAACTACGAATTGAGGGTGAAACAGAGGTGGTGCTTTACTTCTGAAGATGGTATACAGGTTGCTAGAAATTCACTGCTTTCCCGCTGCTTTCCTAGCCTCAATTATCTGTCTCCTAGGCAGCGTACGTTCCTGCCTTGCATGCATGCCTTTGCTACTCATCCCACAGGTGGTTGCTACAATAGGCAACAATATTCGAAATTGGCTAGTGTTAGTTAATAAAACTCTGTTTCCATTGCCGCTTTTCTGCTTTGTCTCTCTGGTTCCCTTGCCTTCGGTAGCCGTCGTCACTTTCGAGATGTGCCACGATGAATTATCAGATATGACTTTGACATCTGGCGTCAATTTTATTTAAAGTTTTATTATCTCTGGAAGTTCGTCCAGTAGTCTTCTTCGAAGGAATTCATCATGATTTTCTACTGAAGACCCTAATACCTCGCAACAGTGGAAGACGTAAACACTTCACGATAACAACAACAAAATCACGTAATCTAGCCCAAGGAAGATGCACGTATCACCACCATGATGTAAATTTAGTTCTACAGTTCTGGCGTTTTCTCATATTGGTTGATTCGTTGGAAATATTGGTCAGTCCCATATTGTTTACTTGCCGCGACCAGAATTCCATCGAGATTACTCCAAAACCGTTGATGGAATTTAGCTTGTTGTGTCATATTTTAGCAATGAATCCTGTCACTGTGCCGTGCAGAATCGCAGTAGAGAACATTTGCTACGTACCAGCTCTTGGTCGAGTGCTTGTACCACCACCTGCATCTCGAGGAGACGGGAGGCACAGGTCTAGTCACGTGACAGGTAAATGTAAGCGAGATACCATCACCCTGGCTAGCTTGGTGTGCACCAGAGCAGCACCCCTTCCTCCATACACAATAAACCCACCAGCCCCCGAAATATGTCATCTGAGTAGCATCCTTGGTGGCGTATTTTTCTCCGTCCGAAGCACTGTTAAGGTAATCTCATTTCCTTGGTCTCATGTTCGTCAAATCGTCACTGTCCTCAACCACTGCGCTGCCCTCTCGAGAACGAACTTAATAAAGGATACTTTGATTCCCTTTCCGCACGTTATCCCAAGATTGGTCACAGGTATAATTGACGTCTTGTTGGCCAGGATCGAATTCTGCTTCGCAGCCCCAAAACGCCGACCTATCCGCAGGCTAGACAAAGAGTATCTCGCCAAATAAGGCGTCTTCCTCAAACTGGCATTCTGGCAAACGCTGCGACGGAATTGAAGGGCTCAAGGTCATCAAATTTTCCCTTGTATGAATGATTCCTAATCTCTTCTGTATCCCATACTAAACGTTGCGGATCAGGAACATACACACCATAGCAGCCACCTTCTCCTTCATTCCGCTGGCTCTCTGTCCCGAATTTGCACTTGAGACTCGCGAATTTCAAGTATCCACCAAGCCAAAAAGTCTGCTACACATCTGGACTTCAGCCTCTCCCTCAATATTTCTTTAAAGAAGTGCGACGTCTCTCATGCGAGTTTGTACAACGATTACAGGCGACACAATCATTGAAATACACATGCCAGGACCAACGTAAGTTTAGTTTACAAACTTTTATTCCAGATGAAACATTGATTCTGACTTCTCTAGTACTGCAAACTTAAATGTTGTCCAGGGAAAGGTAGTTCCAAATGCTAAGCGATTTTCGTGCAAAGCTCTTTGGACTCTGCCAGCTTTGGAGATGCAGGTCAATTGGGATCAAATGTAGTCGCAACACATCTTCGACGCGCATACTCATCAGGCTACATGATAGCCATCGATGTGAAAGATATGTCGGACGAAGAGCGTGACGATGTAAATCGGAAGCTTAAGCAGTGGGAACACCTCGTGCAAAAGGACTTAAAATGCCTGGCAAGTACTCCGGTTGAAATGTGGCTAAAGCGGGCTCCTTGTATACTCAGGAGGCTACATGATATCCATCGACGTGAAGGATATGTGGGAAGAAGAGCGTGCCGACGTGAGTCGGAAGCTGAAGCAGTAAGTCTCCAGCACAGGCTCAGAAGGAAATGTAGTAGGGTAAGTCATGCCATCCTTTGGACAATGCAAACAGACTTCATTGACACTCCCTTAGCCCCCCTTAGTTAGCACAAAGGATGTTAATTAATAAACCCCTCTTCTTCACATACGCCCTTATCAAACACTGCGAACATGGTAAAGATCAACGTTTGGGAATCCCACTTGAGTTTGTGCACACCGCCGATCACTATACCCTCTGGCTCCTCCGTCGCTTTTTGAATCCCAGCCAATACTTGGATATGCGATGGCTGTTCATGAATGTACCTAGCATAAAAACAAATGATTCTTTTTGACTTGAGCGTAACAGTATTAGCATCCGAATGTCCTTTGTACAGAGAACACAGGCTGTGCCCAAGAAGTTCCTGGTGTCCGAAACTGACAGAATGGATTGTGATTATCTGTACTCATATGAAACAGAAGGGGACATAAGACGAGGAGTATAGATAAAAAGGTCGCTGCTTGTTAGTGATTCTCAGGCACCTAGGTACCAAGATGATGCTTCACGGACAGAGTCAGGTGGCGTAAATTTATACTGGATGCTTTCCCTCGTACTACTCGTATTACTATTACATCTTCAAGCTAGAAAGGATATTTGTGACTTCTGCGGCTTGTGCTTTTGGCAATGGAAATAATTTTATTTGGAAAACCAATATGCATGAATGTTCTTAACTTTAACACAAGAAACAGTAGAAGTCTACTACGTAAATGAATTTGAAGAACGTGTACACACTCTCACGATCCACAACGAGGATTAATGTAATAACCCACGCTAACACCAATGCGTTCTATTTACAGAGGCAATAGCAAGATGCATTTGAGCAATATTCTTACAAGAATAGTGCTCTATCTTGGATGGGTGTTTGGTTTATTTGGTCATTGTAGTATAGTCTTCAGGATCTGATTGAAATAATATAAGGTTATTACTTCGTCATGATATTGCATCACAGCTAATCACATCACATTAAAACACATGAAGTCAAAGGCCCAGAAAGAAAGTTGACACATCTACTGATTCATCACTTATTCCTTCATACAATACCTTGACTCAAAGTAACCAAGCAGCAACATCAATATAAACAAGCAAACGATTTCAAAAATCTCATGAAGTAATCTTTCCATGTTCTCAAAGATGTGCCAAATTGCGTGGCAGGGAAATGTTCCGACAAAATGTTCCCAAACATTCGAAAATGGAAATGTTCCTCCACGATAGCGTTTCCATGAATTATGCAATTTCAAGTTGGTTCAGTTCCTTACTACCTAGGTAAGTAGCTGATATCTTGGATGGCAGTTCTAGAATAAGTGGGTCCAGAAAAAGCTGCAATTTCAGCTGGGGACTCAGACGATGGCCTCGCTCGCCCCTGCTTCAAAAGCCTGAAGATACACTGTTGATGTTGTTTTCTTCCCCTTGAGTTTTGAAGCTGGATCTTGAGCACGATTCCCTAGGTTCTTTTCCAAATTCCAATGTATGAGAATTTCAACCTACCCACGATAGTTTCCTGCATTCTGTGGTAATGATTGGCGCGACGGCTGTGAGCATTCGCCTCTTCCTAGCGTGGTAACACATGATTTTTTTTTCCTGCCCCGTAAATTTAGACTGCATCTTTTCTATACAAGTAGATCGCCACGAACTCCTTGATTATCATCTGACAAACCAAAATCAACCCGAGGTGATGAGATCGCGACCATTGGAACACATCCCGTAGAAGTCCCGCTATCGAAAGGTGGATACTAGGGGAAGACCAACCCCAAAGGGAGACTCAAGCTAGTTTAGTTACCCAGGAAGAGCTGAACAGATACCAACCCCTCGAACCTGGTAAAATACAAAAATAAAGTGTGCATAATACTCTGTATCTCCAAAACCGTGAAGTCATGGGAGAATATGATAACCTAGGTCGAGTCTCCAAGCAGTCATTCCTGGTAAAAAAGCAAACCCCCTCACGGTCCTCGGCGAGCGACTAACTCCCTAGGCCTCAACCATCTTCTTTTTCATCGTCGCCGTCATCAGCGTCACCATCCACTTCTCGATCCGGTACCGCTACATTCGACTTCGCATACAAAACGAGTTTACACTCGACGATGGCTTTCTCCTATTGGGCCTCGTCTTCCTTATCATTGCATTCTCACTCCTGTTTACGTTCATGGACGCCATGTATCTGTCCGAAGCATTCGTCTATGGTGGGTCCTCATTCTCCGAAAGAGCTCCTTCGAATTGGATGCAAACGATCTTCGATTTCCAGAAAATGAGAACGGTCACCATGTGTTGCTTATGGTGCTCGATAATCTGCGTCAAAATGAGTTTTCTCTTTTTCTTCAAGAAACTCATTGATAAACTGCCGAGTATGATGCTGTACTGGAAAATTACCCTCGCGGCGAATGTCGTGGTATCTGTTTATGGACTCCTGAAGTATCTTCTTGTTTGCCCTTATTACTATGATTTGAAGGCCCGTATGTATTCCAATAATCTGAAATGAACTTTGTCTGTACTAATGACATTTCCAGTACAATGCAATCGGGGATATTTGGCTGAGCGGATTTTTGCTACTACAATTGCTCAGATAGTAGCAGATGTTTTGAGTGATCTAATGAGTACAGTCTTGTTCAACCAACTTCACATGGGATATTGCTAACTAGTCTTGTTCAGTCGTGGTGATTCCCTTGTTCATCATATGGAAAATTCAAGCCTCCTGGATGCAAAAGGCTGCTTTGATATTTTCCCTCTGTCTCACAATTATCTTCGTTGGAGTCACGATCGTTCGATCAACAGGCTTGATGGTTGAAAATGAAACTATCGATGCTGTTTGGGCAGCCTATTGGTTGTTTATTACTGCCGAGCGTAAGACTTTCTACTTCCCTTCCAGGACTTCGAGCTTGTGGTTTTTGTGGCTGAGGATTATTGAACTCCCCCTCGCTTTGTTTTATTTCGTGTGATGCTTTATGCTAATTCGTTCTTAGTCGGTATCATCATGGCTTCTGGAATCTCTTTCCGCTCTTTCTTTATCACTGCTCGAAGAATGAGCGAAAGTTACCCTTCTTTTGAACTAAGGTCTGGGGCAACTTCAAGAAAACCTTCCCTTGCCCAGCATCCTTAACTTTCCAAGTCGTTCTGGTTCATTTTCCCATCTGCAGACCATTTTACAAGCATTCTCAATTGAGTAAAATCCTTTAGAAGTTAAGAGCAAGTTTGATTTACCGTTTTACATCCTCTTCTTTTTGGAAACACAGAACAACTCATATGTACAGTAGAAAAGATAGTAACATGTCACAGTGGAGTACAACGCTGGTTTATTTGATGTTTTTAATACATTAGCTATTGTTCTATTACGCAGTAGATAGTATCATGTGTACTGTACAATATAACCACCAATCCCAAACAAATCGAAATAAATAGCAAAAGCGAACGAAATATCTTCTTCCACACACCCGTTAACAAGATTCATCCACGGACTTCTGGGTCCAGCTCAATGTCCATTTATAGAAACATTCACACTCAGCCAAGTTTCCCCTTCACCTCGCTGATTCGATGATATGCACAGACAAGCTATCCAGCTTCGTACACAAGCTCCTCCGATCCTAAAACCCATGATCTCACCCCGATGTTGCCCCCGTTTATCCTCGCCGTTCTCAAGAGTATGTTGCCAATAATTAACGTATTGTTTTGGACAGATATTCTCTCCAGATCTATATTTAACGAGATATCGCCAGGTTCCCGCTTATTTGGATTTGGATTCACCTCTTCTTCTGATTCACCTGGTTCCTCATCACCTCAGTCCTGTTCTTTATAATGACTACTTGATATCTTCAGCCTTTGATTAGCACGAGCCGGACTCAGATAGTACCGCTCTCGATCTTCTTGCTCTTTTGGCTGGCCTACGAGATGGCAAAGCGGTGCGTTTCTTTGGCTTCACAGGCTCTGGACTTGACGATACCTGTTCCACTTCATCGGACATCGGTGGGGACGACATTCCAAAGACAGGCTGCGGACTTGAGAAAACCTGCTCTTGGTCATCAGACATCTCCGGGGAAGACAATTGGGTGTCAAGCTCCTCATCTTCTGAACTGGTCACAGGTTCTGTGGATATCGAGAAGGATGGAAGTGATGAGCCTTGATCCTCTGGTAGTTGTGGCCAGTTTGGATCAACTTCAGTCGAGTCCGAATCGTATCCATCCTCTTCTTCAACTGGCGTTGACGTGCCACTAGTTTCTTGTGACGGCCGAGACAAGATATCGTATTGATGATCTCTACCGTACAAGTCCAACACATCATCTTGCTCTGCATAAACCAAGTGATTTATATGTCCAAAGCGAATCAGCATCTCCCGCATGGTCGATGCATCGAAATTTGAGTGAGGAATTTGTTCTCCCTCTGCTGTGCGGATGAAGCGCCGAAAGGACTCATCTTCATCGTCATGGTCGTCTTCATCTCCTCCGTTGAGAAAGTCTCTCACAGCTCGTGGTATCGTCGGATGCTCTTCCGATGAAGCACTTGATTCTGGTATAATACCCTCTGACTTTAGTGCTTCGTATGCTAGTTGGAGAATATTCCGACGCTCTCTCAGCATCCGAGATCTTTCCTCAGAATCCTCTTTACGTTCTCCGGCTTCTTTCGCGAAATGTTCGGCTCTTACTTTGGCCCAGGCTCTTCCCTCTGCCTCAATGTGTCTGACGGGATTTCGGATTATATACTCTGTGGGACATTTTTCGATTATAATTCTATTAAGTTGTCCTGGGGTTATCAACTTGTCGTGGTCCCAGGTATACTTCTCATTCTGGACCGAGGGTTTCTTCGAAGCAGTGGTGTTTCTCCTACGGCTACCGGCTGGTTGACGGGGTGGTGGAGCAGGACGGTTGACTGCTATTCCCTGAGAAGGGTCGAGGAAATTGGCGACATCTGAATAGTCACCCTCGCCAGGATTATAATCGGCGTACTCAATTGTAGGTTGAGTACTCCGGGGAACTGGAGCTGGGGCTGTGTTGAATGTGTGGCTTCGTTGCATTCCATTTCTACTTGCCTTAGTTCCCTCGCACTCAATGGGTCGCCCAGCCATTCTCTGAGCAGGTGGTTCGCCTCGGATCTGGGAGATTTCGAAGTCATCATTGTAATGATATATACTTCGATATTGCTTTTCATCGCCATCAGCCATGATATATCGGCGAACTTCCTCCTTTGCGGTAGCTCTAATTCCCATCCAGCGGGAGTTGATTGGCCCATCGAGTTCTGGGTCAATTGGCGACTCGTTATCGAGGCCGAGTCTGGGTCCCCGAGGAGAATTGGGGTTTCTCCAATAATTGTTGCAAGTACTAGGTACAATCCAAGAGACTTTGGGGGCTGCGCCGGTTTGGTTGTTTGGTTCTGTGGAAGAGTCGCTGTCTGGCTCCGTTGCCGGAGAATGAACACGAGCACTGGAACGAGGAGACTTTCTTGTGATCTTAGGTGTACCTGCTGTAGCTTGGGCCACTTTCGAAGAGTTGCCAGATTTCTTTCCTTCAGACATTGTGGTAGAATCTCAGTCAAATATGTCGAGATGGGTGATGGGTATCAATGGATGTCGATGCACTAGATACAATCAGCCAGAGACGACATGAAGAACAAGCGATCGAGTGACTTACAATTCTAAGACTCAAGTAATAAGTCCAGGTCCTAGAGGCCACTGAATGATAACAGTGTGGCCGAAGTCGGTCAAGTGATGCTATCAGGGCACACGGTCGCGGGTACAGTCGATGGCAACGACGAGCGAAAGTATACTCTCGGAGAGGAGTGTTGAAGTCGAAAAATGCTTAAGTAGCAGTGTAGTTGTACAGAGAATACAAAGTTATCGCTAGACGAAACAGTTGGGTATCGAATACAAATTGCTGGTGTGCTGGGTATCGAAGACAACGCGTTGTTGGGATGTATGTAGCGACCGTGAGTTACTTTGCAGGAGACCAAGTGCCCTGGATTTATGAGAAATAAGTAGTAGGAATTGAGTGGGTAGCTATGCCAGATGGGAAACTCGTCCATGCTGGAGAAAAGGTGCAAGTTGGAATTCACTGCGGGTTTGAATGGAACAGAAAGCAACAATAGGAAGATGTTATGTTTTTAACACACCACGGATCAATGTCTGCCCGTTGTCCGGTGCGCTTACTTACTTGGAACATTTTAGGGGTGAAGCTAGTTTCGTAAATTTAAATAGTCTCTATCAAGAGGGAAATGGGTGCTGGTTTCGTCATCTCTCTCTAATGAAAAGCTGGACGAATCACCCCAAACTCACATACCTTCGATGCAATTTATATATTCAAATTGATCATGAAAGCTATCTCTGATTGAGGTTACATTGTACACAAACTTCACTCTCGATTTGCTTGCAGTTTGTCTGCCGGTTGTGGGGGAATCACATCTACGCGTCATTTTATATCTTCAAACCTCGTTGGGATATACTAGTAGCGAACCGCCGCAGACATTATTGAATACTAACATGTTTGGTTCTATGAACCGGCGTTTCAAAGCGAAACGTTTCCAACGTGAGAAAAATAGCAACGGATACTCCTTTTCCTTGAATTGCATTCAATGAATCGATTTGCACTGTGTAGAAGGCGAGATTTTCTTGAAGTTAGATTACAGCGGTTTAATCAGGAACTCCAGACCAAAATCTGCACCACAAACTTCTATAACACAGACCAGCAGTTCCTGTACCATAATTTTATTGCGGTGTTTACCATGAGCTATGTTTCATGTTGGTGGGGTAGTTGAGAGGATTGTACTCCAGCGTAAGTAAGTAGTCGATCTTCTCCGTCTATCTTCCAATGGGAGACCGTCTGTCTCGCTCCTTCCTTACTTCCAAATCAGGATAAGTGTCTCTGCCCTGCCTTCCCTGAACCTTGGTTTGAAGCCCAGACCATAGTAATGAGGTTGAAGAAGGAGAAACTCCCCGACAGTACCTATAACCGTCAGAAAGTCCTAGGTGTCCCATATTTTACCCATACTGGAGTTCATTTATCAGTGCATTCATAGGCACAGGAATCACTTGGTTGATTAATGTGAGGTTGTAAATTGTGATCACGATAATGGGTCACAGTTATACTCCAGTCTTGCTACATACCTTGAAGGTTGCAATTTTCCTTTGCCCTAACAACAGAGCAACGCCTTCTTCACTCCGAGGAATCTGCCGAGATTGAGTTAATCGACACAATGAGCCAGAAGCTAATGGAAACTATTTATTAAAATCTCCAGTCTATACCGCGGTATTTATTCATCCACAAACACAATTCTCATCGATAAGACCACGAAAAAACATCATCTTGCAATCTCCCTTCAGATGTTTATAATCACGTGTAGCCAAACAGCAGAATCCGTCATTTCTGCTGCTGATTTTCATTCGTATAGAAGTTCCACTGCTCTCAGCTTGAGAAGATGAAGTTGCTACAGATCTCGAAAAAATGTTTGTTTTGTTCATACGTCACTGTATTTTCAACCACACCTAGTGACCTGACCATTACAATCGGCGAAAACTAGTCTACCACTAAATATCGATGACACATTGATTCCCGGGAACAGAAAGTGGAAGAAAGAAGTTGCTATACGTTGCCAAACTTATCCTTTATTCGTGCTGATCTGGTGTTGGATTTCAATCGGATCAAACTTTCAACTTCGTACGTTCCTTCAGGGAGAATGAATAAAATGTATCACAAACATGACCCCTCATTCTGTACCCCGCTTCTACTTTCTCTGTGCAATTCGTCATTCATAGATGGATTACAGAAGCTATATTAGCTCTAAAACAGGCACGACATATTTCATGTAGCAACTACTCCGGCTCGAAGATAAACATCGCAGCTCGCTTAACACGTTTTAATCACGTGAATTATCAAGACGCACCAGTATAGTGATAAATTTCAGCTGCTATCATCGACCTGTTGCAAGAGAGGTCACAGAAGCAGATCAAAGATGATTTTTCGGTCTCATAACACACGATCCATGGATATGCCCCTCAAATTGAGATCACGTGGTCAAGTTACTTCGTCTGATGACATCCTGTCTCCTGGAGAATTACGAACATACAATCATCCATCAATTCATGCGGGTTTCGATCACTGGAATTTACATAAATACCATCTCTTCAAAAGTCCGCAACAGCTATATCCCTTTCTTTTCCTTAAACGCTTGCATCTCACACAGTATCTCTACTACAGTGGCATTACCTCTCTTCAACGGGTATCCAGCTTCACCACCAAAAAAACAGAACTCCCTTCCCCCTTTCCCCTTCCCCATCGCACTACGTATCCATAATTCCCACCACTTTTTCCAAGCCTCTCTTTCAAATCTCCTCCCAGTTCCTCATCACCATAACACACCAACCTCACGCCCATGATCCACAAAACCAATACCAATCCAACATCCCAGATCAAAATAGGATAAAGAAATCTCTACCAACCAAGAACCCACTCCCACCCTTTACATAAAAAACACCAGCTTAATCCAAGAATCCTTTATTTCAACAAAGAAGTGGGAAAATAGGTAAGTAGTCAATCACCACACCCCAACAACAAACCAACACCAACACCCAATGGCGAAACGCAGGCACATCTGAACGTAAAGATTGAGGGGAGGGGCCAGGGACTGGTATATAATGCTATCTCCAACCCCTGGAGTGAAAATCAATTCGTTGCTAACGGCTGCCAATAGCAGGGCAAGGTAAGAAAACCGTTACTGTCAGGCTGGGGAAGAATAAAGAATGTTTCAATTTTCAAGGGATGAAAGACATATGAGGTATGAAGGGGATTATGATGGGAAGTTATATTATAAAACTAAACTGGTCTGGGGGTGATATGCATGCCTCTCATAATTCTCATTCGTTACTCGTAGAATTTGTCTTATATGCTATAGCTGAAGCTAAGAAGCTAGAATTAAATCAGACCAATGCAATCTAAACCAAGCCCAAACACCAAAGAGGCTCGTTAGTGAACAACAACAATAATCACCTCAAATTCCCAAAGAACCACAGACAAAGAGAAGGAATTTGGAAAGTCCCATGACCAGGCTTTCGTCAATACCAGAGGAGGGGTTCCCACATTCTTTCATTCCTTCATCCATGCCAGCTCGCTTACTGTCTTACACATCTCAAATCCCATCGCTTGGAAGCGCGTATCATGAGCGGTACAGTACAGTACAGTATCCTCTACATACCCGCTCTCGCCGCTCTCTCAGGGCCAAGGTATCTATCTATCTATCCATCTATCAATTCTTCTACATATCTTTCTGACAGGTAAAGTAGATTATTAAATGGGGGCGGGGTAGTTCTTCATGCCATAAACCACCCATGACTACATTACCCACAAACCCTTCCGAACCCTTAAGCGCGCTTAAAGCCATAGACACAACCGGTGCAGAAAACGGTACAATAGCATATATCAACATAGTAATATAGCACCATCCCACCCACGACCCAGGTCCTGGGACACTCCAAGTGAGGGGTAAGAAGAAAGGAAATGTAGGTACTAACCAACCTGCATTTACGACGTGACGTCCCCACCGCTAAGAGTTGGCAGCAGCATCGGTTGGTTGGTTGGGTAGTCTTGTGAGATTGTTGGAAGTGGATATCCTCAAATCAAATCAAGTGCATCTTTTCTTCTTTGTCTTTCAAAGGGCTTTATCTTGCGCCGTACTCGAGAAATCGAACCGAGGATACTGTGGTAGTCCCACAAAAGCTTTCTCCATAGCCCAGGCAGGACCTTGCAGATTCATCGCGTTATCTTGTCTTGGTCTCGTCTTGGATGGATGTATGTACATACATAACACCCCACTACTTCGAAGGAAAAGGTATAGTACGTCCTCGTACGCGCGCAGCTGAGCCCCAATTGAAAGCGCGGGCGCGGCAAGCAAGAGTAAGAGTAACTTAGTGCACAAACCACAATACCATAAAGATCCGAGTACGAGGAACCGAGTGCTTACAGTAGCTGTTACAAACCCTTCCCATTTCCTCCAAATTTCCAAACCCCCCATATCCTCGTAAATTCCCTCTATTGATATTGCCAAAAGAAATCCACAACACGTCCCATAAAGCAGAATAGTTGATCAAGCAAGCAAGTAACCACTCACCACCAAACGAGCACAACCACGACCTGCATATTTACCCCTCCTCCTCTAACAGCCAACCCCTCCGCCAAGCCGAAGCGGTCCGGTACAGGAACCCCACCATGGATCAAATCAAGACTACTGTAAGGATTGCTCTTTCCCCACCATTTGCACTTTGTCAAGACTCAAGCGGATGGATGCCTGCCTACCTTACACCGAGGTTCTTTACCGCGCTTCGCTTGAAGCGATGGTGAAATCCTCGTACTCCTACTCTCATTCTCATTCTCATACTAAAGTCTGAAGATTGATATCCACTCCACTGTCGGTAGGTAGGAAGTCTCCTCGATACGAATAAGAAGCGTAGATCTCCCGTGGGGAAAACGGCGGTTAGATGTTTACAAAAGACGGGGGTTATTGGTATTTCTGTGGGGGATTTACATGTGGGTGTGAAGCGGGAAGGTTGTTTGGGTATGTGGGATTTTGTTATGTGTGTTGGTGGTGTTGATGTTAGATATACCTCTATTCTACAATAATATTTGAGGAAAGAATTTCTACGTGTGTATCATGATGGAAAGATGAGCAGGCTTGTGGTGTGGTATGGTGTAGTAAGATGACAATCAAGAAGAATAAGATAGTGGAGGTATACTTCAGGACAGTACATATGACTTCGCCATACATCCGTCTCCAAAGCTCGCTCGCCCATCCGAAGTGTCGTACCGTACCACAGGCATCCCCCAAGGCATCCAAACCAACTCAGTTCCTGCAGATCTGCCTTTCCCCTCCTCCATTTCTCTATACATTCTCGTACTACACAAAAGTATATAGCACCCGCAAGGCTCCCAGCCTTCTTTCCGTTTCCGGAGATAGTAAGGTTAGTGGGGAGTCTAGAACTTTATTAGTTGCGGTAGTAACACAGACTCACCTGTCATGCTGCTGGTTACTAGCTTCTTCCCCGCTCTTTGTCGTCGTTGGCTAACCTTACTATACCTTGTACAGTCCGTACACCTTGTATAAAAGAATTGAAACTCTTATGGACGGGGATGATGGATAGAGTACTCGCAGCTATTTTTCACCGCTCGCCAAAAGGAAAACGAGGATACTTGAAACGTGCAGTTTTTAGCTCCATGGAAAGAGTTGATTGGGTGATTGATTGGTGTACTCGATGTAAGCTTACCTAAGTGTATATCTACCACCCCATACTGTACAACCTAATATGATGTTGGATGACGCCCTCCTTGTACCAAGTAAGACGGTACTGTAAGACACTTGCTGCTCGTAAAACGCACGGAAGGGAAGGGAAGGGAAGGGGACGGGCGGAACTTACTGTATCTGCAGGCCCGATCTAGCAGGCCCAATTATTTGCATCTGGCGCGGGGAGTGAGCCGGTTGGAAGAGGGGGGTGTGATGACCAACCAACCGCAGTTCTGGCAGTCTCTTCTGTCAGGTCTGACGATTCAAGTGCCTCCGTCGCTGAAAATAATGGCCCTTGGACCATGGCTTTCCCCTCATCGTACTCCACCCCCACCCAATGAAAATGGCCTCAATAATGCCCTCGGCCCTGGCCCCCAAGCCCATAACCAGACCAACATTTATGCTTCTTTCACGTAAATAATTTATGCTTTGTTCATCTCATGTTGGAGAGGGGAGTGCGGTTACGAATACTGGTATTCATGCGAAACCGACCGAGATAGAAACTTTTTTTTTTCTTTCTCTTTGTGTGGCTCAAAATAGAAGGGGGTTTTTCGTTCATTCGTTCATACGGTCTTTCGTTCGTGGAAACGCGGGAGCGCAGCAGGAGCTGGAGCTTGAGCATGCGCTGAGAAAAAAACGGTTCTGAATGCAGAGACTGGGCAGGAGACCCCGAGGTGACATAATACTAATCATGGACAGACCATGCTAGGAGCAGGCTATTTATTTGTCTAGACCAGACCAGCCAGAGCAGCTCAAGTATGGTTGGGATGATTGGGATGATTGGCTACCCAGCCTAGGCAATTAGTTGATGTTGGCGGAATTCATTATTTTGATGCATCGCAAGACGCAAGACGCAAGACTGCAACTGCAAAGAAAAACGGTTGGAAGGAAATCAAGTCTTGTCGAGTCGTGTTGAGCGGGCGGTAGGCATGTCGTGATGGTCTCATGCACCTAGAGACCCTTTCTGCCCTTGAAGCGCGACCCATCCACACCAATCGACTCACAACCCCGCCGAGGCAGATGGGACGAAGTGGAGATGACTCCATGGTGGGAGAATCGTGGTGTTGTTTTCTACTCGTTCGATGTCGTCTTCAAGAATGGTAGTGTGATGGATTGGATGTCTGAGGTGGTCGGGAAGTGGTCATCGTGATCTGCCATGACCGATCATCTTGCTCCCCTTCCATTCGGTGAGTTGAGATGAAGCTATCCACATCCTCAAGTACCACGTCCGCACACCGATGCACGATGAGGAGCTTGACTTGCCGTGAGAAGGAGGTACGTACCGCCGATTCCGCTATTGGAGAGGCAGAGGCCGCTTTGGCGGATGCAGTGCAGTGATAGTTACATCCAGCGGCTCTCACCAAGTCATTCAGCTTGGTGCAGATGGTGGTGCAACTGGTGAAGGGACACGCTATCACCGCCCGCTCATAATGACAGCTATTTGTTCCGTATTGGGGACTCGGGTCGCATTCGAGTCGCACTCGCGACGAGGCTCCACCGTGCGGGCTGTGGTGTCTTCCGTTTCGTCGACTCGGGGGGTTAACTTGCCAATTGCGGTTCTTTTGGTGTTGCCTGTGCAGGCTCTCGGTTTCCATTCACGTCCGATGAGGCGGGTATCGGAGAATACGATGCTATTCGCACCTGGGCGTATGGCCGCAGTACGGAGTTACACGTTCACGTCACCGATTCTCTTGTATCCATAATGAATGCGTTGCACATCCAAACCTGGATGGTTGAACATGGACTTGGAGAATTGAGCTCACCATGTTTACTTATTTACTTTGGATTTCGGATGGGGAGGTCTTTTTATATTCAACAAATCTGACTCTTTCAGACTCGATCCTACAGTAGTACGGATCTTACTAAAACTGTTCATTGCATCTCGCTCAAGTGAATGGGGAAATAGTCTCTTCTGATCTCATAGCCCCCATCCTTTGTAATTCACTTAGTGCCAAATAGTATATCTGGTGTGATCTCGCCCTGAATCCTAGCGAGCGTGTTGAGGCGGAGCTTCAGCTGAAAGCAGATAAAAGTTTTGAACAATACTACTATTTCTCCCAATGGCCAAATCCGTGAAGTGAAGTGAATAACTGAACTATGACTGGACTGTTAAACCAAGAACCAGATGAACTCTTGTATCTGAACTGACTCCCCTTTTGCTTCTGACCTACTCTGACTATTCAACACCGTAAACGACATGATCAACAGCAGCGTAGGTAACCTTATCCCATTGCAAAGATGTTGGAGGTGACAATCTAATGATAATGATATAGAATTAGCTTTAGTCTGTCCCTACTGACTATTCGTTCCTTCATCCCTTGATTGTATTTACCGTAACGACTCTTACAATCAACTTACACAACCTTCCATGTACAGCACCGCACCAACCCACTACAAGGAATCCTTTCCTGAACAACACAACAAATCAACAAACTATCCAAAACTCTGCCAGAAGTTTTGATCTCCTTTGTAGAATTCTAGCTTCACCACGCTAAGTATCTTTGAAGCTATTTCCACCTGGATAGACTTTAGGTTTCAACTTACCACACACAATCTTTTCCAAAACAACAGCTTCTCAAGACCAACCATCCTCTATCCAGGGCGAAAGGACGTTGTTAAAAACTGCCTCAACGAATATATTAAAAGTATCAATCCCCGTACCATCACAGCTTCACCACGCCAAGAAGCTCTCCAAAGCTTCAAGAAGATTTGATGCACATCCCACAACACAACACATACTCGGTACTTTCCCCAACTCCAAACGACACCTCCATCCAAAGACCAGTCTTGGATTTAGGATTGGCACCTTTTCATAGGAGAAATTGGGCATCACAGTCTTAGGAAAGCACCCACTGACCGGTACACGGTATCCATCCCCCGGTTTTGGCTTTCTTGCGAAGCGAGGTACGGATACCAGGTCAGATACAGTGCGAGTACTCGCCTCGTGTCGGAGGCGGTGAATCGTTGGCTGGCCACCCAGCGGAGTACCAAACACAGGCTGATACACTAATTCGGATTTTGATTCTTGGGAGTGAGATGAAGTGGATGAGTTTGATGTAGAAAATTGAGAATTCATCGTTCATTCATCTGTTACTCACTCGCGATAATCATATGTTTTGCTGCCAATGCAAGACTCTCAATACTCGCTTTACGCTTAGAAAAGAATACTGGAACACAAAGATTACCACGAATAAGCTACCGCGAATCGAAAGTACTGGATAGTACTTTATCAATACTCAACGGGATTTTCGCCCATCAGATTTGATAGACCACGATATCTTCTTGACAATTACGTCAATCACGTATCAAAATACTTGATCGCTTTAGCCAATATCCTCCAATTTCGAAAGCCATTGCAATTGCAACGGCACCTCATCACCTATCACCGTACCGAAGCCCTTTCAACCTTGGAGATAATCAGAAACCAAGCGACCAAGGTCCTCTTCATATTACGAATCCCGAACTCTACTACATCATCGCAGTCCTGCTGTATTTCCAAAACTTCTTCCCCAATCATAATCCAAGACCACGCTTAACGGTGTAGCATCCGTACTTCAGTACTGGCACCACCAGAGCCTCTCAACCTCCACGTGAACCTCACAGACGCCTCTCAACACATAACACATCAGCAACGCCTCGGCAGCGACTTCAGAAACTCCACTGCAATTCCCTCCAAGTTGTACATTACGAAACCAGAAGGCAAATTTGTCACCACGACGTTTCTCTGCAACACACGCTTTCCCATCAAATAAGTCATCGCCACACCACGCTGACGAAACTCCACTGCAAGCCTGCTGAGTAAAAGGCGAAAATCCAGCATTTCTCAGCCACAACGCCCAAGCCGCTCCCGAAGAAATTCCCTGCGCTGTCCAGTTTTCCAGGCCGAGACGTCGGACCCCCCAGTGCCCCCCCTCCCCACACCTCGTGACTGCTTCCCACGGCTTCCCACCAATCCCGGCCGCTATTCCAACTGTCCAGGGCCCCCTAGCGACCATACACCAAGCCGACGACCCCAGCGCGATACCTGCTCTCTGCTCTTAGTGCCCCGTCACAGGCAGCCCCATAGCAGAGCTAGCTTACCTAGTATCTACGGTAGTCCTCCACTGGGCTGGTGCCATCACTCCCACAGTCGGCACAGTCCACTGGCTCACGCCCGCGCTGCAGCACCTGTACTGTAGAGGCACGCCCATCGCCCTAAAGCTAAAGGCTGTCATTTCGCTCTTCATCCCATCTCTCCCGCCGTTGCCCACGTCCACGCCGTCTCCTCATCTGCGCGATATAGGAATCGGGCAAATCCAACACCTTCCACCAAGCTCTTTGTTACCATTCCCTATTTCTTCCTCAGCATCTTCCACTTCCTTCTCTCCCTCCGTTTCTCCCGTCTCCATTTTAATACTCCTTTTCAACACCGCAATACCGCGCCACATCTATACCTACTCTACATCTTCACCTACACCGTCAACTCACACCACCACCATTACAATCAAGCCATCCACCCATTCACACCATATCACTCCTCGTCTTCTCTGAGACCTTCTAGACGTCTTACTACTAGACCAGATGACATCACAATAAGTCAGAACCATCCAGTCACTTGTCAATTATATCTACTTTACGAGCACCTTCAGACTACCGTCGTCTCATTATTACATCAGCCATCCCATCTGGCCCCCAATTGACGATCCATCATGTCGAGCCCTCTGCCACCAAATCCGTACGAAGCTCTCGGTGTGAAGAAGGAGGCGACGCTGCCCGAGATTCGCAGTGCTCACCGAAAGTTAGTTCTCAAATGCCATCCAGACAAGGTGCAGGACGCCGCGTTGAAGGCAGTCAAGCAGGATGAGTTTCAAAAGGTGCAACAGGCATACGAGCTCCTCAGTGATGAGAATCGACGGGTTCAATACGACGAACAAGTCAAGCTATTTGAACTTCGCAAGGAAATGGGTCGGGGCGTTCCAACTCCCAGGAGTAATCCGTTCGAGTATGCAAATGGAGTAGAAATCAGAACGGCCGAACCACGAGCGAATACCTACAGAACGACCAAACCAGCACAACCGATCCCCAAGTCATATACACAACCGATGCCCAAAGTCTACGCACATCCTACACCCAAATCATCGAGTTACGAGGATTTTCCTTACGGTGATCGAGGACCCACTCCAAGGAAAACGGCAAGCTACGAGTCGACAGACCGAAAGCGGCCTTCTGCCAGAGATGAGGAACGAAGTAGGAGGGCGGCAGAGGAAGAGAGGATACGGTCATACGAGAAGGAGGCCAAACGATCTTCTCATAAGGATAAAAGGAAATCACAGGAAAAGGATAAGAGAAGAGGTTCAGAGGAGAAGCATGCTCGGGCTGCATACGTCAGTGATGACGATTCTGATGGTTATCAACCCACGCGTCGAACATCCGATAAAAGATCGAGTCGACCAAGAGTAGTGGAAGTGGAGGAGAGATATGTACGGGAGGAACCAAAAGCCATACCACTTGATGATAAATGGGATGAACATAAAAACTTTGCTGCACAATACATGCAAGCTTCTCGACAAAAGGCAGTTCCACCAGCACCACATGTGGAGGATTTCCGTCCTCCTCCACCTCCTCTCCGCAGAGCCGATACTTTTGCAGCTCCTTCATCTTCTGCACAAATGCGACATGTACCACCGCCAATGTATAGTGACGATGAAGCTACCCCTCGAAGATCTGCAGCCCGAAAGGAAAGAAAATCATCCGAAACCCCGCGAGCCCGAGAAAGGTCAACGAAGGACCGTAGTAGAAAATCATCACCTACACATACACCTTCAAAACCTACGTATCGAGGAGAACCTTATATCGTGGAACCTCCATCTCCTCCACCAGTACCGAGAATGCCTCCTCTTCCTACTCACACTTCCGCGCCGGCAGGTCTCTCTGAATACCTTCCACGAGAAAAGGTAGCTCGCTCAAAGACCGAGTATCAACGTAAAGAGCCTGTCCCCCAGATATCTCGATCACATACATATCATACTGGAGACCCGACTCGGGATCGAACAGGTGCAGGTGGTAGTAGTAGGCTAAAAAAGGTTGCTGAATCAGATTCGTCGGATAATGATGGTGCCCAACATGGCTACGCCCAACGTCGCTCACACAGCCCCGCACGTCAACCCCACAGAACCGAGACTACCACACGATATTTTGTCGACAAAGGTCGTGCAGTTGACGTGCATCCTCGCTCCGATATGCGTGGAATGAACGATGGACACGTTTATTCTACCAACCGAAGCCCATCACCCCGTGGAACTCGTCGGGATCGGGAGCGCCCGCCACCAGTGATGCGAAGTCAGAGTACCAGCGACAAATATCCGCCTGTTCGTGTAGTTCCCTCACCAGCATACTATGGGGAACCCGAATCTATCAACCCCGTGGTAGTGGACGTGCGACCCAAGATGCCACCCAGAGAAAGTGGGTATTCAGTGTCAAGTCGGGCTACGCCACATTTTTCCAAGGTCGATTTTGCTCCCGTGTATAATCACAATAACGTCATCTACGCGCAAAAACCAGAACCTCATTATTCCAGTACCCGAATGAATGAACCACAATATTCTGCGGTTAGTGGCCGGAAAATACTTTATGCTTGATCTCTTAAATGAGCATTGAGCATTCGTTCGTCGCGGCAACGATACTTTAGAAAGGCGAGGTCTATTCATCCATCATGTCACCGCAAGGCCGATATTTCCAACTTGGTCTTTGTACAAAGCACGCGATCACAGTATATTCATATTCACGAAAATCCCGCAGAGAAAAAACAACCTCACATCTTTTCCTCGTATAATCAACAACAGTAACGAAAGAACGAACATGATTGGATGATATGATAACCTCTGCCGGCGTTTTTCTTTTCTTTTTCTTTCCTTTTTTTTTTTACAACATCTGCATTTTCCTTTATTTGCAGCAGCTACGTTTTCCATTGCTTTCCCTGGCTAGCAAGCGAATCAATCAGCAAAACAAACAAGTCATGAAACGATGGGGTTTTTCTTTTTCGACGTTCTTTGTTTTCTCGGATACACCTTTTCTACGAAACGAATGGATGCATGAACATATGGGGATGGGGGCTGTGGATTTGGACATGGGCATGGAGCAGAACGAGGGTCGGGCGAGCGAATGAGATGACTTGGAGGAGAGGGTACCTTGATCTTTTCCCAAGATGGTTTCAAGATTCATTTTGTACGCCTGGTTTGAGTTTGTTCTTTGCGGTGGGTGGGGTGTGCAGAGGAGAAGTGGGATGTCCATTTTGGGGGGGAATTCATTCATTCATTCAGATTTCGTTGTTGTAGTTTTACAATCGAGATTTCTCAATTACGAGTATTACTTTTTTTCTTTCATTCCATGACAGAATGGGGATTTGTGGGATCGTGATGTTTTTGCATGGTAGGTAATGAGTTTACTTTCCTATCGGGTTTTCTCCAAGTAAACTAGGTACTGTAGCGTCATGTAACCTCATTTGATTCTTCTGATTAGGTATTTATAGTCAGGCTGGTAGTTTTGTTACTGTAGTCTATCTACTATCTACTATCGCTACTGTACCAATCCTCTTGAAATCATACTCGCCTAGTTGACGGGGATTTCTTGATTTAGTTTAGCATCCTTCGGGTCTTTGTGTGTTGAGAAGCTATTCATTTCGTTCGTGACCTATGGTGATTGACATTGTGTGGTTTGTTGATGTGATATCGTGAATGGTTGGCTGGGAGGTGGTATAGTATAGTATTTTGGATTGCTTGGTTAGTGATTTTAGTACCCGGTAACTGGATTTCCATTCCATTCCATAACCCCGCTCTGTCATATTCCATTCCAATTTCCATTTATAAAATTTACAAGAAGGTCTAGAATTATTCTATTCTATTCTATTCTATTCTATTCCATACCCCCCCATTCCATAGAACCGAATGATATAACCCGGAGGAAAGGTCCATCCCCTCTGTAGACCTATAGGAAGCCGAGATTCTTGTATGATGGTGTTAGGAGTTTAGGAGAGAGAAGGTTAGGTTGGGTTGGGTGAATTGTATAGCTTTATATTAGGGTGTACTTTGGGTTTTATAGTCATTTTTTGAGCGATGAAGAGAAATACTTACTTGGTGTTTATGCGGGTTGAGGGTTTTGGTATATGTACGAGTATGGGTCTCGTTGGTTAGGATTTAGTTTTCGTAAGGATAGTGCTACGCGCTGGTTCGTTGGGATAGCCTCTCTGGAATTCTAGGGAATGTGGAATACTGGAGGGTAGTTGAGTGATGTTTTATTCCTTTTTTAAGGGTGCGCTGGAATTATTCTATGGAATGGAAGTGCTGGATTTTTATGGATTGTGGTCCTTTTGTTGAGTGTTGGGTGTGTTTGGTTGGTGGGTTGGTGGATGGGATTTTATATAGTGGAGTTTTAGAGTTCTTTTTTTGGGGGGGCGGGGAGGGGTTGATGAGTAGTATACCTTATTGGTGAGGTGATGTGATGTGATGCATGAGCTATGTATGTGGTCCGTAGACTCTCAGGAAGATTACAGTAGTTGAGATATGATTGGTAGATTTCTTGACGGCGGGACTGATAGTTCGCTGATTGTTGTTGATTGTTGGAGATAAGTGATGAGTGGGAGAAATGGTGGGTACCGGGATTTGCGTGAGAGGGTTTGAGGGAGAGGGTGGGAGGAAGGTGATGTGTTGTGTTATATTGTTTGCTGGGGACGGGAAAGAATAGGAGAGGATGATGTTGCTTTTTGTTGAATTGTAGATGTTGGGGATGTTATAGATGTTGGAGGAGTGAGGAGTAAGTGAGTAAGGTTGAAGGAGGAGGAAGGATTATAGGTACCTAGGAATTATTAATGGGATATAGCAAGCCTTTTCCGGAGCAGCGACTGTTGTTAGCGCTGATTTTGGTGTCCTTCTAAGCTGAGGCGGTTTTCAATCGACTTGATTCGACATGTACAGTACCCGTCGGAAAGTCTGAGCCATTTAGCCGAAGTACACCCAAAAACGACGATTTGCCTAGTTTTTAATAGCCTATAACTTTACGTGTTATAATTAAAAGCGTTATCCCTCTTATAGACTTTTAGATAAGTATATTACTAGTACTCCTATATAGGTGTATCAAGTCATAAAGAAAGTCTATATTAGTATATATTCTAATGTTCTCGAATTATGTCTTTTAGTGCCGAAATCGGGCCGAATTTGGTGTAGAATGTGTAATTTGTAATAATAGACTACTTTAGGGCTATTTTACTTAATACTATATATTATCTAACAAAATCGGAAGAGATAGAAAGGAAGGAAACGTTAAGATAAAGCGATCTTATAAAGGATTTAATGTTTATAATTAGTCTTTTATGTTTTTTCTACAAGTGATTATACCGAGTTTTGGTGTAAAAAGGGCAAATGGCTCAGACTTTCCGCCTAGTACTGTAACTCTTTCGACGAATAGGGTAAGCTTAAGTAAGTAATATGAAGTAATAATACTATACTAATACGGATTATTATATTATCACTTGGGTTTCCTCGCTGTCGCGTAGAGTTTTTGTCCTGGTATTTTGTATAGAATAGATATAAAGTTGGAGGTTAGAGTGTAGGGGTAGAATGTAATTTTGTTATACGTCTCCTCGCTTAAGAAGCTAGCTCCCTAACCGCCCCCTTTCTAGATAGGTTATAGGTTACGTGTTACGCTAATAAAAAATTTAATGTTTAGTAAGGTATATGTATTAAGTGGTTTATAATAACAATCCCTTGCTAGCGAATTTAGCCTTAGAGATATAATACTAAAAGAAGATAGAATGCCCATCTCTATATTCAGGTGTAGCTAACAAGTCAGATGCAACTGGGACTAAGTAATTCAATGTGATTATGTGCTTATTTGACATGTAAACATTACAATAGCTAAAAAGTTCCCAGACGCAATCACACATACCGAGTATGTCTCACTACCTAGTATTTGACCAACCGATTTACTATGTACAAAATATTATTTTCCACTACCTATCTGTAATAAACTCTTTCTCTCTCGCCTTATTATTCTAACCATCCAAAGGTTCTAGCGAGTCAAATTTCAAGCTCAACGAGTATAGTAGCCCCAAAGTAATAACTACTGTAACATACAAAACTTCAAGGAATAGCGAGAGAAAAGGCCAAAGATTCTTATAGTATCGCTATTTAACAACCTGTTTTGTATAGTAATATCTACTTATATATTCCCAAGAATGCCGGTTTTGTGTCTATTACAGTATTACCTCATTATCTAAAACTTAGCAAAACCAGTGGACGAGTTTCCAAAGAACGATATTGCGTCACATGACACTGTATCATATCATAGAGAAGGTGGCCTTGAGAAATGCCGATACCCAAATGAGGTGAGTACAAAGAAAGTGCCTTCCTATAATTGGTGTTTGACAGTATTAATGGCATCTAGGTAGGTCATTAGCTTCGATATAGGTAGCGAAGAATCGTGAAATTCACGTGATAGTTGAAGCAAGCCTTTTTAAAACCCAGGGCATTCTGGACAGCGTCCATCTTCTGGACGATGTCCAGAATATAAAAGTTGCGACATGCAACAAAACTTTCTCGTAGAAAGATTTGATTGGTTCGCGTAAAAGTTGAGGTGAGTTATGGGTTCAGGGGAGTGAAATTCAAGGTGAAGAAATAGACGCGCTGAATCTTGTGCTAACAAAGTCGGAAAATGAAATTCATACCACTATACTCAACCATTATCTCAATCAAGCTTACCCAAATCCCTTAATATCCTAATAATAGCATCCTGCAAATCCTCTAGCGAACTCAAAACCGGAATTCCAGCCCTCCCACAAACAACTTGCACATTACCCCTCTTCCAATACCCCTCTGGACACGCAACAACACATTTACCACTGCCAGCAAATAACCCCAGTTCCATCAGAGTAACCGGAGCTTGTGAATCCGCGCCAAACCAGAAGGCTATTACGTCTGCCTTTTCCATTGCATCTAATTCCCAATTTGTCTGCTCCGTGAAAGGCGAGAATGAGAGTGTTTCACGCCAAGATGAATCCCAGTCTGGTCGATGGGGGTTGAGGATTGTAATGGGCAGGTGAGATAGTGATTCTGAGAATGATGTCTGCCATGTTGTTTTTGATTTGTCGATAGAGCCTGACAGAAAGAGTGTTGGGCCAGTTTTTATGTAGTCGTTGGGTGCTGAAACTAGGCGGTGCTCCGGGTGTTGATGAGTCCAAGTCAACAGAAGGTTGAACACATTAGGATTTGTCGTAGTTGGAACGGAGACTCTGAATATTGCCGTGACTGTTGATAGATCCGATTGGCTTGCTCTAGTTACAGGTTTGGGATACTGCGATTTGGTGAGGCTGTTTTCTAGAGTTTTTGATGCTCTGTCAGATTGATTTGAGAGCCATAACGCTTTGTCAAATATCTCCTGAAATATTCCAAGCAGTTTTTCATCTCGGCTTTCAGAAATCCCCAAATCCTTCCTAATAATAATTGAACACCAAGGTAAATGGTCACGGAACCCAAGCATGACATGAACTTGGTTAACACCCTTCCTTACGACGAGAGTAGCTAACAGGCAACTCTTTGTGTCATAGGAGTACAATAACTCATTCGATTCCTGTTTCCAAACAACATGATGCGAGTGTACCAAGGGCAAAAGTTTGCAAGATTGTGGCAGACGAACAAGTATCATGCCAGATCTTGTTTTGTCTCCCTCGTAGATTTCATCGTCGCTTGCTGTCCCGGAAGGTAATACGTATATACGTCTTTTATTGAATTGTTCGCTCTGTGATTTTGGATATTGTATCAAAGTTCCCGGGGATATTCTGACAAACGTGTTCCTTTTGGAAGGGACACTTTGAAGCAAAATACAAAGAAATGAGATTGATTCATTTGTAGCGGACGTCTGAGTGCCCACCCAAGCAAGGCACTCATTATTCGAGTAATCCAAGAGCGGCAACTCAATGAGTATACCCCTGCTATTGAAATTAGGGGAAGTCTCGGGCTGTTGATCTTCCTTGTAGTCCCCGGAAGCAATATATTTACCACCCAAAAATTCATCGGGAGAATGGGCCAAGAGACCACGGTACTTGCCGCTCATGAATGATGCTTTCCAAGCAAATATAGTATAGTCTACAGTGTATGTTAGCATCAACTCTTCTTGCAATCGTCGGAAAGCACGGCTTCCTTCTCCATATAGCATGGGTATGAAGACGTCAAACAATCCTAGTAGGCTGTATGCAGCATCCTCAACACGCGTAGTTGACCGAGAAGCAGCCCAAGACATTCTTTCAGCGATAGAGCGTTTTGTAGGATCGGATCCACGTAGTACAGCAGGGCTAATATCGGTAATATCGGAAATGTGCTCGCAGAGACTCAGTTTAGTTCCAATTTCTGTCCAATTTCTGTCGTAAAATTCAACAAAAGTAGGTGCAATGAGTTCCTCTGTTAAGAGCATTAGTGTCCTGGCCTCTCTTTACACCAAGTAGAAAGTATTCCAGGGCTACTCACGCAGAGTCCAACCTCGAGTAAACCATCTACTATTCCACAGACTGGGCTTTTCAGAGGAACTTGTTGGTGCCAAGAAATCTTCGAGGTATACGTAACAAATCCGAGCATTTTTGTACCATCTATACATGGAACAAATTGCTTCCTGAAGTTCAGCACTGCTAGATTTATCGATACAGCAAGTATCAATCCAAATGTATTCAAATCCATGACTTGCTGCCAAATCACAGCTTTTTCTGACTTTTGAGTACAGCCTTTTGCCTTCTGCTTTGCCTTGGCACACATCTGAGAATGACACTTCATCGTCTGCTGAGCCCCAGGTATGGGACAGTATGGCATACTCGGGACTTTCACTACCAAAAAAGCTTCGAATCTGGAGGGGCTCTGATCTAGTGTCTAACAAACGCATGCCAGCCCTTGCAGTATCGAGAATTGACGGATAATGTGTCTTTCTGATTTCGTCCTGGAGTCGACGAAAAGCCCGACTTCCTTCGCCGTATAGTATAGGCATATTGATATCAAATAGCCCCATCATAGAGTATGCCTCATCTTCTACCTTTGTGGTTTTTCGATTCGAAGCCCAAGCCATTCTCTCTGATACATGGCATTGCTTTGGATTCCTCTCTCCAAGCAAGACTGCTGATGAAATCCCAGTAACTTCCGAGATCAAATGATTCAAACTGCTTCTTGTTCCCAATATACACCAGTTCTTGGCAAAGAACTTTACTACACGAGGAGCCACTAGATCCTGCAACGTCCATTTCCGTGTAAAATAGCGACTATTTCGAATGCTAGTATGTCCATCTGGAAAATCGCCCGTAACAGAGCCAGGAACATCGGATAGATAAGCATAACAGACTACCGCTTCTTCGAGCCACTTGTACGCTAGATTGCACGCTTTGTTCATCTCTTCCCTATTCGATCTGTCAACACAGCAAGTGTCGATCCAGACCCATTGTATCTCGTCTAATTGAGCTTGACGACAGCAATTGGTAATTTTCGCGAATCTCTCCATTCCGTAGACCGAGGTATCTTGAGACTCCAATGGAGAAACATCCAGTATACATACATCCAGCAGAGACACCTCATCCAACACCCACATGTGTGACAGAATGGCATATGGAGGGACGAAAGTGTCGGAGAAGTCACAAACCCGAAATGAAGACGTATTCAAGAGACGCATTGCAAGATTTGGTGCGCACGGCTCTGAACTAGTTCATAGGATGGCTGCTCATCAGACAATGAATTATGACTGTGGTGAGATCGATGTTTTTTCAGCTCGGAAAATCGTACCAGGCCTGTGTAGGGGCCTGGGGGCGTAGCTCTCTTCACGTGCTTCGCGATATTGTTCAAGGATGATATGTGTTGCTTTCAGTCCCAGAATTAGTTTACAAGGAGAAAAAGGTTCCTCGTTTTTCTCCATACAAATATTTAGTTGAAACATGGATAATCTATCTCGCCAACAATTCTAGCATTTCCACGTGACCTGAAATAGCACAACGACGGAATAGTTCTTGTACGCCTGGTTTACTTTCGTTATCGAGCATTGTCCTTTGATGGGTTATTCTAACGGCTTTATCGGAGTTGCAGAGTACAATAATGTAAAGCAGAAATCTTGATTGTCGGCGAGTGAGGCCAAGTAGATTTAGTAGATTTATTAAACATGAGCACTCAGGTAAGATTACAGAGAGTTACATTAGCGATATAGTGCTAATTATAGTTGCGGGTACGAAGGAAAACTTTCATGATACCTAGAATTGTATTCATTTGAATCTTCAATCACTCACTGTGGAAGATATCCTAGCATTGATATTTGCGTTTCAAGTGCCGTATATATCTCACATCGCTACAAGATCTCTTGCGTGACGGAAGGCTTTTGACGCAATTTCTTCTTCTTATACCCAGTCTCTCAGATATGGGAGAGAGAAAAATACAACAGAATAAGAGGAAGGGCAAGAGCGGTAGTTCTTATCCTTTTCATTTGGAAGCGAACAGAGAAAATAAAAAGGTGAACTAGTATATTTCGTTCGCTAATCATTAAACTTACCATATCTATCTAGAACTATATCTAATACAGCTTGATTCTGTGCTTTGATCAGTCCCAAGTAATAGCAAAAACTCTTAAAGTCGTAGTTCTTATCCCATGCACCTCCAAATAGTTGTGTGAGATCCCCTGGCATACATAGGAAATAAGATATCTCAACTATCCTGAATCTTTCAAATACTATGATAGTTTATAGGGAATCATATTAGAGCCACGTGTTAATCTTCTGTTAATAGTAGATAGCGAATGGCAAGGAAATGCTAAGAACCTAGGTATATCAGCTGTATCCTCTTTGTTATGGCATGATTAGCACCAAAGCCTCCAAAATAAGATGTAGTGAAGGTTTAGAAGAAGAGGGGAGGTTACAATTTTATGTTTTAGACATATTCAAAATACCATCAATATTGTCACAACAAAAAGTATAACCAAAAAGAAAACAGGAAAGGAGGGAGTAGAAAATTAAGCGAAACCACCGAAAGAATTCCGCTTCTGCCATAGCCCTTCCTTAGTTTAGCTTACGTGCTTTTGTATATCAAGAAAGGCTCAAAAACAACATCATAAAGTCACATGCATGAAGCTGAGACCTTTCAATGTACCTCTCCCAACCAAATTCACCCAACCCAACCTCATGGACACAACAAAAGACATCCCCGTTTCAAAGTGGGTCCTCACTCCCTAAACCAACTAATGAACCCCCGCTGGACATTTCTCAACTCCCACCAACCAAACCAGCAACCCTCCCACAAGAGGCACAATAACCAGTTGGCATGTCAATAAAACAGATCGGAGACTTGATGGTGCAATGGTAGCATTCGCGGCCCCATGTGGTGGTGAGCGAGATGGAGGTTGGAGTCCTTCTCAAGTTGTGTGGTGGTGCTACCGTTGTTGTTTGGTAACATTCAACACGGGACGTCCATCTTTTTTTTCTTTGAGAGTCTTTTTTAGTCTCATTTTGTGTGTCAGGATCTTCAAGAAGAAGAGTTCGTGAAGTTGAGATCAGATCTGAACCGACCAAGGTTTGGCCCAGTTGCAACCTTAAAAGACTGAATTGCACCAGACAATTGAAAGAAGGAAGATGCTCCTCAATATAGCAGTGAGCTAGATTAAGATTAATCCATATTTCCTCTGTACGTAGAAATTTTTACAGCGACAGTAGTTGTCTTTCTCCTTAGGGTGAACGCAGAACAACAACAACAACAAATAACCGAACTAGCTAACCGAAACCCTATGTTTCAAGGGGGGTGTTTAAACATACATGGCCCGCAATTTTGATTCAACTACACCCTGTGTGTAACCAGGCATTATTATTAGCTCTTTAAAAATTGTTCCTGTCATAGTTCATATCCTTTCGCCAACACCTGACAACTTGGCATTTTCACTAACACTGACCGTGCCTGGCAACAGAACACTCTCCCTCTTCTCTGTATACTGATTAATGAAATAAGCACCATTAAGGAACAAACTTATATTACAACTACATCTAAGCTAGGTGCAACCCAACTCAACCACCAGGGTCCCAGGGGGGGGGGAACATAGACATAGACGACTGGTGAAATACGAGAACATCTCTACAAGATCTAATCATCAAACAAAAGCCTCAAAGAATTAATGTAATCATTTCATTTGCTTATTCTCAGATTCACGTGCGAGTGAGGATATATTATTTGGGTCAAACAGCCTCCTGGGCCACTTGTGAGGCTATTCGCAACTCTCGCAAAGTGGGACCCAGGCTGCCAAGCGCTCAATTAAGGCCTAACTCTCTATCTAAATCTGGTGGTCTGCTTGGGGCTGGTGGAGGGTCTTGAAGAAAATGCCCACTCGTAAGAGTACGTACAACAATATCCTACTGCTTGTAGGTGTTGTTGTTTGTAGAAGCAACAAGTGCTCTAAGGTCAAACGATATATGCGATACGATATGCGGCTGCTTAGTCATCTTCGATACGCAAAACACATCCAATAATTTCTCATCGCATAAGCACTAGACAGCTCAAAGCCACACTATCCACATCGCTCCTCATTGCCCTTTCTGTACTCTCCTATAACTAACAGTGCGCCTTCTAAACTCCCTCTCCACTTTCCATCATCCCACAACCCCCCCAGCCCAAATCCTACAACACACAGTACTCATTCAACACTCGCCCACCCACTCACAAACTCTCACACCCCTCATAAAACATATAACCCCAATAAACCCACAAGAGACTCTCCTACAACAAGATCCTTAAAACTCACCAATCTATCACACAAACAGCCATCCCAAAAAAGAGAACCTTCTAACAATGTATTGATTCTATCGAATTACGCTACCTCCTCGCCTCTCTCAAAAACTCCAAGTAAAAAAGAACCAGGTACGGGAAAAACGGCAAGTCAACCCATCCACCCAGCCATCTTAGGAAAGGAAAATCTCAGCAGAACAGTATAAGTATAATTCCGCAATGCAATGCAATGCCATGCCACCCACAGTCCCTCTCTCCCACCCAAGAAAATCAAACGCACAAACACAAAGATGGAGGGTGAGAAACACCCACTCACTAACTCACCTTCCCCAAATCCATCACCTTCTCCAACAATCCCCCCTCCACCGCCGTCTCCGCACTCGAATCCTCAAATCCCCCATCAACCTCCCCACCCCCAAACAGCCCAACAACCTCCTCTCCCTCCCCCTCAGCATCCGCATACCCCTCCGCATCCGTCTCCCCATCCCTCGAACTATCCACCGCACCCTCATCCCTCAACAACCCCCTCATCTCATCCTCACTCAAAAAGCTCTCCATACTACCCCGTCTCCTCAATCTCGTCTCCCTCCGTCCCCGCTCAACCATCCGCTCAACCTTCATACGGTTAGCAAGGAACTGCAGTTTCGGGAAGGCAGACTGCTGTCCGACGTGCAGCATGCGCGCCAGCTGTTTAGGGTTGGGATCACTGAGGATGCGCCAGAAATCGGAGATGATGGAGCGGGGCCAGATTGTGATGGTACCCGAGAACTGCTGCAGCCAGATCTCGCTCCAGTCCTGGCCGAGGGGTCGAGGTAGGAGTTCGAGGTGTCGAAGGACTTTGAGCCATTTGTTCAAGTCGAGTTTCAGGTACTGTTCAGCAGCGGAGCCAAGGAAACCACCACGCCAGCCGCGACCACGACGATGGGTAACGGGTTGGCCGACGGAGCCGCGGGAAGAGAAGAAGAAGAGGTTGATATGAGGATTGACTTGCGAGACAATACTGAAATTAACGTTGAAGTGGAGGTTTAGGGCTTTGAGTGGGATGTCGGTGCGAAGGGATCCGTCTTTCCATTTGTGTCCGAAGGAGTAGGGGACTAGTGTTCCTTTGGGTGTCTTCATCATAAGGACAACGGGGTTGAGGATTCCTGGGACAGCGGCTGAGGCGAGGACTGCAGACCAGATCACACAGTCTGGGCTTGTGAGGTAGTTTGTAAGAATTCTATATTTGGTCAGTATAAATGCACGAGAATTTACCAAGAAACATACGTTGGTGAATGAGGATCAGCAGGAACACAGGAAACATTCAAGATCCTCCCGGTCCTCTCGTAGGCCTCTCTAAAAGTCATGCTTCCCCTTGAGAACCAACTGCACTTCTTAGCCCACTCAAGAGAATCGAATCGTGCGCCAGTCTTCCACCAACGTGGTCCCCAGGTTGAAAATGGCTCAGAGCAAGCATCGATTCTACCAGCAAGCGCTGGAACGAGTAATTTCTTGAGTTCCTCGTTGGTACGTGTTGCTACCAAGGCAGCTACGAGAGCTCCACCCGATGTACCAGTGATGACTTCTGGTAAGAGGTCTGCGTCGAGGAGAGCTTTGACGACACCAAAGTGATAGTATGCGAATGAAGCTCCTCCAGAAAGACACAATGCAGTACGACCAAAATTGGTCTGCATTCGTTTGAATAGAGCTCTCTTCTCTTCAGCTCCAATCTGAGTAGTATCAGCAAGCAACGTAACCGCTCTTTCCACTATTGCGTGTCAGCCAAACCCCCTTCCCCGACACCAAGAAGGAGAAAGGAAAAAACTTACGCTCATCGATGAACTGCTGCACCAAATTCTTCGTCCCATAATAAGTCTGGGAATACAACCTCGAGTTCTCAACACCCACAAAATTACTCTTCACGCACGCCTCAACCAGACCCTTCAAGTCCAGAACGGCCTTCTGCTTCGTCCCGTTGCCATTTCCCCTCTCCTCACTCTCTACCTTCCGCCTACACTTCCTCAATTGCTCCACAACCCTCTTGACAGTCTTATGATCGTAGTACGCAAACGTCTCATCCTCCCTCCACTTATCATTCCCCAAATAGCGATCAAGCTCCTTCGCAGCCTTAACCCAATCCGCATAACACTCCGCACTCTGCAACTTCCTCCTCAACCTCTCTCTCTTCCCTCTCCACGCAATGAAATGCTCATAAAGCCAAATATAAAGCCGGGTCAACATATAACTCGCGCCCAAACCCAACACCCACGCGCCCACAACCGCAAGGAAGGGCCATTTCAACAACGTATATAGATACCCCTCTCTGGTCTCGTCCCTACTCCGTCTAGGCTTCCTAATCCTCTTCCCCTTCTTCTTCTCCCCGCCCTTCTCCCTCCTCCAACTCTTGCGCGGCGGATTAACAGGCGCCCAATCATTCTTCGCCGTAATGAAGAAGCTCTCCTTCCTCGGCGTCCTGGGACTAAGACTCCTCGCACTCGGGCTCCTGATCCCCTGACGAAGCTGCTCGGTGTTCAAATTCAGAGCACTACCCGTCGAACTGCCTCGTCTCAATTCCCCCGTACTACCTCCATTATCGAACATGCTCAGAGTACTAATCGAACTCCCCCTCCTCTCTCCCAAGCCACCAACTCCCATGCTCGAGGACTCTTCCAACGCGCCGGATTCAGGTGCCGCAAGTGCGTTGGCGAAGGCGATCACATCGTCGTAGGAGAGGAACTCGTAGTTGAAATCTGGGAGGAGAGAGGGATCGAAGCCTTCTGGACTATGCGGTGCAGGCCCATCTGTGTCGCGCGAGAGATCTGCCATTTCTGCTACTGCCAAATCTTCTACTCTTAGCGTAGTAAGTCGTCAGACGTATCCTCAGTATGCGGGTTGAAGACACCGCTCCTCGTCGTCGTCGAGCCTTGTGTTCTTTCCCTCACAACTCGTACTCTCTCTGAAACTCAAGTTATGCTGGACGACCCATGCAAGCAATCCCCCATCTAAGATTCTCCCAAGGGATGAATATGTACCAGTCGCCTCACTGTTTGTGTACAACCAAAGCGCAGTTAAGGAATGTAAAATGTAGCGGGGTTGGAATGCTCTCGCAAATGTCTCGCGTCCACCTCGTCGTCGCAAATCCGACCTCGTGCTACCCTTCCTCGTAGATATGACGTAGCCCCCTCGTCGGTATTCAGTGAAGCACAGTTCACTCCAACTCTTCTCAACCCCCAAATATCGGTGAAAGATTCATTCATCCGGGATTTCACTAGCAGCTTCAATGGACACATTTTCTTTTAGGGGATCCCGTCAAGCACATGCTAAACTACTCAGTGCACATATAAAGTTTAAAGTTAGTTCCAACGGTGCTGTCCACTTACTTGCCGGGGTCTTCATGCCATCAGATGCGCTCCCGGGCAAGTCGTCTGACAACCAAATGAATCGGTGGAATGAACGGCCGAAAAACGCCAATGGAACTACCAACAACCATAACAATTGCGTCACTCAGTTACTCAATCACAATGTTACATGCTCATAAAATAAAAATAGATATGGAAGATTTCTTATTCGCAATATTATGCAGAGAGGTACATACATCCAGGGCCGAAGAATTCAAGAAGAAGAGTCAATGTCGGAAAAGCTCCCACGTATTCATTTCTTCCTCATTCATTCCCTGATATGAAAGAGAGAAAAAAGGGAACCCCTCGCAAACAAGAGTCTGCCACAGACAGACGCATAAAAAGACGACCCTTTGCTAATAAAAAAAAAACTCCAGTCAATCGTAACATATTCTCTGTAAAGAGCCGCCTATCTTTGTATTTCGTTCGCTCGTTCGTCCCCTTCAACATCCCCTTCAACATCCCCATCCCCCTCGCTATCTCGCCAATATCATTTACACGTATTGTGACAGCCATCTAATACCCTCTCCGTAACCTATTCCAGTATTAGAATCTGTAGCATACCCAATTTCTTTCGAAGAAAAGGAGGGAAATAAACATACCCTGTCTCATAACCACCGAAACCATAAAAACCTCAATTGGTCTAATCCCCTCAAGTGGAACCTTCCCCTTACCCGTCGTCTGATAAAGACCCAACTGATGTCTCAACTCATCCTCACTAACCGCATCAGGGTGATCAATCTTGTTACCCAAAACGACGAAAGGGACCTTGGCGAGCTCCTCCATGGAGAGAAGGGCATCGAGTTCGACCTTGGATTCCGAGAGACGTTCGTGGTCCTTTGCATCGACTAGGAAGACGATGCCTGAGACCTCGGGGAAGTAGTCTTTCCAAAGACGACGTGCTGCACGAAGATGTGAGGATGGGGGGATCATGGCGTGGAAGTGGAGGGGGTACATACCTTGTTGATGGCCTCCCAAGTCGAAGGTTGTGAATTTGACGTTGCCGATTGCTAGTTCCTCGGATGCTGGGTATAGCTGTTAACACCTAGCCTGTACCCATTGTATATGCCGGAAGCAGAAGCAACTTACTTGGATGTAAAGTAGGTTGGAGAATAGCGACACGGTCGTTCTATAGTAGCCATCCCATCAGTCTCCATCCTTTGTTCCAAAACAGATATACCATGCGCTCCATCAAGCTCGCGATCCCCATCTCCACCGCAACGTACCTTCAACATATGCAACAACGTCGTCTTTCCGGCATTATCGAGACCCAGGAAGAGGAGTTTCGCATGTTTATTCAAGAGTCCCAAGGACGCGAGGGTATCCCAAACTGTGTATCCCCCAAAAAGTGTCAGCTATATCTGTCGATGTGGCAAGAATATAATCAAAGCAAGCCAAGTCCTCGAGGTTCGCAACGAGCGCCAACGAGCCAGATGGACAGCTAGCTGAAAGGGACAACAAGGCTAAATAGCTTTTGCGTCAAGGTAGGAGGACTTACACCAGTTGACAATCCACATTTTGGATTTCCGTTGAATGTATAGGTGCGGTGGTGTACTCGTTGATTCGTGGTATGAATTATTTCAGGACAAGGTAAGGTACAGATGGTGATGGTCTATCTGGCGTTGGCGCTTGGGTGTGAACCTGATTTGTTGCCTTGGTTTTGAGGCTGCGACACAACAAGAAATGCGTATTCTGACGTTAACTCAGCTTCACAACAGAGAAACATTCACAGAGTTAAATTCATACAGTCATTGTCATTAAACTCTCCCTAGACTAACTGAACCTGACTCTTACATTCGAACTACCTGTCTATGCGGTCAGTTGGTCAATTGTATATCCATACCAACCTACCACATGCCTACTCAAGCCAACCAATTCGTTATTCACTACCTTCAAAAACAATTTTCCATGTCCTTATCCTGCTCAGCCTACCTACCAACCTCCTACAAATTTCCCAATCCCTATGCAGAAACAACGACTTACTCCAGCGACCAATCAATCCAACCAGTCCATTCCTCCTTTCTACCATTTCAACATTCTCTCACATAGCACAAATAACTCTCTCTCTCTCTAATGTAGAACCTCCAATCAACCCAACAACCCAACAATAAAATCAAGTTTACAACAAAGCCACACTCACAACCTTTAGCAAAGTAACTATAGTACCTCCTTACAATTTCTTCAGACTTTTCAAATCTTATAAACTTATTTCAATTCATGAATTTGTCCCTACTATACCCATAAACCTCTCTTACCTACTTACACCCCCTCATCTAACCATCCCTTCTACTATTCTATTATTTAACTATTCTAATATTCCCTATAATAATTTTAAATAATATAATAATTATCTTAATTACTTCTCTACCTTAAAGTAAAACCCTAAATTAATTTAATAACCTAATAACCTAACTATAAAAACAAGTTTATAATAAAATTATCCTTACTACCTTTAATCGGCGTGGTAACACTTCTAATCAAATACTCAACCCAACTCGAGTACTAATTGAGTTGAGTTGAATGAGTATAATTAGTTGATTCCGTTGAGTTGAGTTGAGTAGTGGATTTGACTATTTGAGTAGTACTTAAGTAGTTATATATAACGTGACAATAATATAAGGAAATAGTACATGCCTGATGTAGGGGCCCTCAGCTAAGTCCGGATACGCGGACCGACCGATCGGAGCCCGGCTAGCGAGCCGGGCGCGCTACCGGGCATCGGGCCGACACTACTCGAGTCACTTATGAGTTAATCGAGTACTTGGCGAGTTGAGTTGAATAGCGATTTTTACTACTCGAGTTGAGTTGATTAGGTACCACGCTGCCTTTAATAAACTACCTACCTACCTACTTACCTTTACTATAGTCCCTATAATACCTTCTAACGATATATCTCCTTCGTAGTCGTTATTCCTAAAGGAATATATATAGTCTAATTAGGGGCGTATAAAGTGGTTTTTAGTAAACCCTATTAAAATATTTTATTTAGTATTATATATAACTTCTCTAAAGTTTAAGGGAAACGTGTATAAACTTAGGGATATCTTATTAATATATAGTACCACGTTAGAATTAAAACTCCGACCGTAAGATCCTTATAAATCTCTATATAAAAAGAGACGCGTTTGAATCAGGGGCTCGCTAAACACGAAAATGTATCTTAGTAGGACAAGGACCACGGAGGAGATAGAAGAAATGCCACCAAGGTTTACAAAGCCACGCAGGTATCGCGATAGTAAATAGTAAATATTTAAGAGTACTAATTCTTTTCATTACGCTCTACTCTATAATACTTAAATAGCGACAGAAGGGGTTTTTACTAAAGGAGCCTAAACTCGGTATTATACGGTATAGTACTTAAAGTAAACCCTAGCTTGGATTTGGATGGAGTAGATAATTTTATTATAGTAATATTCCTTATTCCTGTAGCTATACCTTCTCCCTCCTCTCCCTCCTCTCACTTATTTTTATGTTGGTTTGACTTATCGTTAGTAAAGTGTGATACAAAAGACGTATATTACTAAGGGTAATAGCTAAGTCCTATGTTGCATGCTGAAGCAAGTGTAGCTAGCTAAGTGCCTAAGTACTTATAGGTACCAAAGTACGCTAGTAAAGCACGCTAGTCCCGAAGGAGCAACTACGCTCGGAGCTAGCTAATAATCATTCACTATTATAAAGCGACATTTTATTTAATTAACCAATCCCCTCAATAATCTTACAATCACCACTCCAACATTCCAACATTCCACCATCTGACCATTCACTACTCTAATACCCCCTCCCTTACAAACAGTACAGCACAAACAGCACAAATACCTCTTTCCCTCTTACCTCTCTCTCCCTCTTACCTCTCTCTCCCTCTTACCTCTCTCTCCCTCTTACCTCTCTCTCCCTCTTACCTCTCTCTCCCTCTTATCTCTCTCTACTCAGCAATCAACCCAACCCGCTAACAACCTAACAACAATCTACCAAAGTATTACCAACAAACTGACTGACTCACCTACCCCCCCAACGCAGTCTCTCACGATAACTCATCTAGAACTTTTAATAATAACTCAATCTACTCAAGTATAATCCTACTTACTCACCGACTAACTACCTCACAACCCACAACCCACAAACAGCAAAATATCCAAGTATCCAAGTCTCCAAGTCCAAACATCCCCTCTTTACCCCCACAAACCATATAAAACCATACCCTCTCCCCCTGCTAACACCACACCCATAAATCCCCAAATCCAAACCCAAAACAAACCTCTCAACACAACCCACCCCCTCCCTCTTCCCTACCACCCTCCCTCCCTCTCCCTCTCCCTCTTCCCTACCTCTCATCCCTCTCTCAAACCCATTACTTAATTACTTACTTTTACAAGTACCCCCTCCTCCCCACTCCCCCAATCATACACCAAGAAACCCCATCCCACTCATCCTCTCTTCTCTCTCAAACCCATTTCCTATCTACCCACTCCCTTTCTACTCCCCACCTATCTATCCCTTTCCATAAACAACTCCTCTACCCCTCCACTCCTCTCATCTATTCACAACCTATTCACAACATATTCATAACATATTCAACCCCTTTACAGCCCGAAACCTCACTCCTCACAACAACACCACTACCAAAACATCACCACCAAACCATCACTACAAAAAAAAAACATCGTAATTCAAATATATATATCAAAAAAAAAAACACTCTCAAAGAATTCTCATTCATATACAATACCATGCTACGCTAAACCATGCTACGCTACGCTATGCTATGCCATGTAATATATATACCTATCACAAAAACCCCACACCCACACCCAACCCCAATCCACCACCTCCCTTCCTTCACACGATGAAAAAAACAAAACCGTGTCAGTAAACAATTCCCTCTATATACATCCACATTTCATCTCCCCTCCCTCCCTCCCTTCCTTCACGCAAACCAAAATCAAAATCAAAATCAAAAATATCAATCCAAGCAAAGAAGATGTGCAAATGTTCAGTAATGATTCTCATAAAGATAAAAGAAGAAGAAAAATGGAAAAGATAGGAAAGAAACCAAGTATGTACAAAATCCCCCCTTACCCCTAAACCCCCCAAACTCAGAACAAACAAACATATATGTAATCTATAGCTATGAAAAAAAAAGTAGTAGTAGTCATGGTGAGAACAGTCGGTTTATCGCTGTCTCGGGTATCAATCAATCTGCTTTTTTCCAGCATCCGTCTATAACATATCTCAAGCAGACATCATGTATGGATTATGAGGAACCGTTGGCAAGACCGTCTTGCCGGCCATGTTGAGTCCCACTTGTCGCATACGTTCAGCCCCTTTTCCCGTCGCCATCTTTCGCTCGGGTTGCTCCTTTCGGGCCTTGCAGTGCTTTTGGAGAAATTTCTCCTTTCGCCTAAGACGTTTACTTTCCAGACCCTTGACAATATCAATGGCCCCTCGTACATGTCCATCGCCCGCATCACTATCTTGATTATTTCCTGCAGCAGCCACCATACGAGAAGCTTTGTATTGACGGCCAAACGCATTGGGAGCACGTGGAAGTGACTTGGTATGCGTAAGTTCAGGTCGAGTTGCCAGCTCACCAAACTTGATGGCGGCAGTGGTGGAATGATTCGGGGTACCCATTGGTGAACGAATAGCACGAGGTGGGGGTGGTGATCGCAAAGGTTTTGGTGAATGGCCAAAGAGCTTACGGGGAGGTGGGGATCGATGACGTTGTTTTGGAGGCGGAGGTGAGTGAAGACGTCTTCCTGGTGGAGGGGAATGCATTCTTCTGGGAGATATCATCGGAGACTTGCGGCGAGCCGTACGATGTCTACCCTCATGATCCGATTCTTCAAATTTGCCATGAATCCAAACCTCCTCACTATTGTTACTATTTTGTACCAAGTCCTCATCATCTTCCTCATCTTCCGGGTCCGATGTTGGGAAACTAGGATCAATATCTTGAGGAGTCTGCTTGTGCTTGGCATATTTGCGTGCTTCGATACATGCAATGTATGCATTTTCCATTGGCCTATCCTCATCAAGTGTCCCACAAACAAAATCAGTACTGTCGGGTAACTCGGGAGTTCCAGGACGGATTTTGATCGCACGGCGACGTGATTTCTTTCCTTTCTTAGGTGACATGGCTTCCATATAACTGACAGAGTCAATGGAGGAAGCAGAGGCGGCTCGGTGAGTTCGGTGAGCAGATGCACGGTAAGCTGAGGCTTCTACAGATTGTGGGACTGTCATGTTTCGTCCTGGAGTCCAAAAGGCAAAATCCCCTGCTACATCACTCTCATCATCCGAATCGGCAAATCCAGCTTCATTGTCGGTTTCGTTGCCATCAGATACGCCATCATCCTCTTCATCCTCCTCGTCATCCTCCTCCTGCTCCTCATCGTCATTCTCATCATCTTCTTCATCCTCAGAGTAGTTGGTAATTTGATCGTCATCCTCCTCCATCTCTTCTTCCTCTTCCAACTCCTCCTCCTCGACCTCGTTTCCTAGCTTTCTAATAGCGTTCTCCTTTTTCAAAGTATCGTTGATGGTCATCTTCTTTGCTGAAACCTCGACATCCTGGAGAATCCAATCATCTTCCTGTGGCTCATCACTGGCAAATTCGTGGAATCGGGTTGCATCAGAAGAGCGCAGAGTCTTTTCATCAGCAATGATGTACTTTGGTTTTACTCGGACGGCGAGTGGACTCTGAGAACGACGTCTGCTGATAGATGGAGGCTCTTGTAGGTGGCGAGATGAAGATTTTCTGGTCATCGATGGCGACCGACTGTGTGATTTCTTGGAGGACTCGACTAATTTCTGCTCGACCTTCTTCTCCGTCTCCGGTTTCGCTACCTTGTCCGTTGCCTTGGGTCCAGGGCAGGCGAACTGAATCTTGCAAACGCGTGGTTTTGGTGCTTCCGATGTTGCGCTTGGCACTTGTTGTTGAGGTGGTGCAGGAGAACTTGTTGGCTTGGGGGCTGCATTTTTGGTTCCACCGCATGCAAATGTAATACAACGCTTCTTAGGAGCGGCAGCCACTTGAGCCTTGGGAGAAACACTGATAATTTCAGGTGGATGAGTGGAATCTCGCATTCCGAATGCACCAGTTTTCTGACCCAGCGAGTAAGGAGCAAAACTTCCATAAAGCATGCCAGGTGGTGGTGGACTTGGTGTATTTGTGCGAGCTGGGCTAGTAAGACCACCATCGCTGGTCAATTCGGCCGTCGATGCCATGCTGGCGTTGCTAATCATGGATCTTCGGCGAGAAAGATCGCTTGGAATTTGTATTTCTGGCTGTGGTATTTCAGTCTCAGGAACCTTGGTGAGCGCCTTGGTCAGGAGAGATTCCTTTCTCTCTGACCTTCCGTGTATGGTAGATTTTTGAAAATCGGGTTGTAAATGTTGTTGCTCTAGTGAAGAGCGATTATCTGGTGGTTCATCGACGTCCGCAGGTGGTTCTTCGTCGGTGGCCGCCGTATCGGTGGTTCTGGCGGGAGTCGTCTGGGACCGCCAGGAAAATAAATGTTGTGCACCCATCTCGATGAATGTTCAAGGGCGTATGTGGTAGGTATTATTTGGAATTGGAGAAGGCTATTAAGGCTATGGGTGACCAAGAATTCCAAGAGAGATTAATGTTCGTGAATGTGGTATGCGTTGATGCCGTCGTTGTATGTTGCGCAGAGTCTTGATTCCTCCAAATGCAATATGTACGGTTCTCAAGTGCGATCAACGATGGCAGTATGTGGTAAATGCGAATCCTCTAGGACCTGCGAATCGATGGAATCGAGAAAAGGAAGATGGTGACAGCTGGTGTCGAAACCCGTGAGAGGTTATGTGCGTCCCTAGGGACCGTTTGGCTATAATCTCGATAACATGCTGTTTACTGAAGGGTATCCAAGTGGTACTTCGCAAAAGCAAATAGGACGAGGTGAGTCGGGGACGATGGTTGTGTTGGATGTAGATTATTGGGGGGGTCGGTCCTATTTTGGATTGTGTAGGATTGAGAGGGTGCAGGGCAGGGCACCGTGTTGTTTGGTGATCTTGGGCAGCGGATCCGGAATGACGTTCAACGGCAACGATGAGCCCTGTTGGCTGTGGTATTGATTCGTAGTTGTCGCAACTCTGTTCGATAGGACTCCTAGTAGCCCACAAAATAGACAGCTGGTATCGGATCCACTCGTAAAATTTGTTTTTTGGAGACGACGAGCTGGCTTGGGGATTCTTGCCACAGGATGGCGAGAGGAGGATGAGGTCCAGTGGTGGTGGTAGTGGTGGTGGTGGTAGTGGTGGTGGTGGAGTGGAGGTGGGTGAATTATTTCTTGGGGTACGAGAGGTGGAAGGTTTCAAGGTGTGGAGGACACGAGGGGGATTAAGAGGGTTGGTCAGACAGCTGGAGAGGCCGTCGGGAGAGGCGCTGAATGCTGAAGGAGTTGGGGGGTGGGTTGGTGGGCGTTTGGATCTGTTGGATGGGAGAGAGCGGAAGGGGGACGAGAGGGTGTGAGAGTGGGAGATCAGGATTTTTGAGGGAGCATGCAGCGCATTGCAGCAGGTAGGAGCAGGAGTTGTGTGTGTGGGCGTGGGTGCAGGTGTGGGTGGAGTCTTGGGGGGGGTGGAAGGGCTCAGGGGTGGGCTGAAGGATAAAAAGCTTGTGCAGTCTGGCGGCGGTAAAATGGGAATGGGAATAATGAATCACTGAGTGAATAGCGACACTTGCTGAAGTCGGCCACCGTAGCCCCTTGTTAGTGTGCAGGTGCAAGCAGGGGCAGGGGTTGGCCAAGGCAAAGCCGAGTCCCTCTAAGCCCTGAGCCCTCTCGCAGGCTCTAGGGCTTGCAGGCTCGCCCTCTTCCAAATCCATTATCCACTGATTCCCACTAAACCAGCACCTGCAACACGAACCACTACGACTACGAGCATTTCGTACAGTAATCGCTACCACTGGTACTTCTACTTTGTAACTGTCCGCACCTGCAAAGCAACGACCGACCACTTGCTCCCGCTTGCCGAAGCCGAGTAGTGATTTCTTACACCGACTCGCAAGCAACTCAGCTCAGCTCAGCAAAGCACGGTGCCCAGTATCATTTCTGCAGCGGGTTACCCACCGGTGCAAAGGTACGGAACAGAGAGAGGTCTAGAGACAGATATAGCGATCGCAATATTACTTGGACTACGGTAATTTACTCCGCAGCGTACTTGACAGAACTGTCCAAGGTTCTGCAACACCGACCGCATTCGGAGATTTGACGGCGAACAAGAAATCTCCCCCGCAAAGACCTCAAGGGAAAGTCGCATGCAGCGCATCCGCATCGCAACAAGCTCCCAGAACAATGCGCACAACACAACCCAACACAGCACAAGAATCACCTTCCCCTTTCCCCTTTCCCTTCAGGGTCTTGAGTTCACTCACTCGGTGTCTGAAACTCTTTGATGCGGATGGGGTTCCTTGTCTGCCGAGTTAAGCGTAATTTACGGTTACTCAGATTGATACAATACTGGTAGGAGTAGGATCATCTAATGCCGTGTCCGTATGCAGCGTATGCAGGCAGTACTGGCATTGCGAAGTAGAAGTACGACAGGTACTTCTGCTTTCACTTCTACTTGGCCGTAACACCGTTATTGCCTTGTTACGGACTGTACGTACTCCTCATACCCACGAAATCATCCGCCGATTTACAAAACCACGACAACGCATTAAAGGGTGATAAGCATCGAGCACAAGGCTAACCAGCTTCCAGAGAGTTCGCTGGAGTTTATTTCGTATTTTTCCCATTTTCTTTACCTTTGTTAGGGCCAATGTAATACCTAGTATATGTCTAGTGCAATACCGACTATTATTACTGTACTACTTACAACAAAACCATAACCATGCAATAAAAAGGTTACAAGAATTAAGAACAAGGTTAATGAGCTTCTAAAGAGTTGGCTGGAGTTTGTTTCATATTTTTCCTATTTCTTTACCTTGATTAAAGCCAAAGCAATACAATAGTAGGTACCTATGTTGTATTCAAATCAACGGACGGATGAATACCTCCACGACAACACCGTACCTAACTCTCCTCCCCATCTCCTGAACATCCACATCAACACCCCCAAACTTTCTCATCCCAACCCGTTTTGCCATCATCCCTCATCTCCCATCTTGATCATCTCAGATACGGTACCTGAAAAAACCCGGGTGTATGCCTGTCCTACACCGTCCACGTAATAAGAGCCACCTCTCTCTGCACTGCACTGTACCAAAAAGCCGGTTTTCGGGGCTGTAGGTAGGTAATGTACGTGTAAACACGGGTGGGTGGGTGTTTGGTTTCAGAGACTGGTGACTAGTGACTTGTGCTAGTGCTAGTGACTAGTGAGCTGCAAAACATCCGAAGCGAGTGGCACTGTGGCAAGTGCTCATCTAATCTTCTACAGACTACTCGTACGGAAGTATAGTAATCTCAGCGCGACTCGCGGCTAGCGAGCGAGCGAAGCGAAAAGTTGAAGAAATTTCCTTTTTAATTGAATGTGTTTGATGGTGTGTATTATGTCAGCGTCAGGCTGTCAGCTAATTCCCTCGCATCGACTGATTCGACTCGGAGAAAGGTCAGCATAAGTACTACACTTGGCATGGATGAGGATATTCTTACGAAGTATGTTCTTATGCTTGGGTGGGTGGCCAAGAATGGATGAATGGATGGATGGATGGATGTTGGCGGGTGAATCATGGAGCGTGAAATAGAATAATGACAGGTATGTAAATCATAAGGAGTAAATTTACGCAGCTTCGCAACAAATCAATCTGTAGCAAAATTGATGCGACTTCAAGCTTTCCTTTCGCTTGGTGGTGTCTCATCTGAGCTAGCTCCCGTCACTTTGAGGAGGGTTTCTTGTTACGAGTACCAGGTGGCTTAAAAGGCGACGTATACGGAGGTATCCCGAGAATCGCGAGGGTTGTATCGTGGGTTGAATTACCTATCAACCAGAACGTTGGATTCAACGGCGATATAAGATCACAAGACGCGAGACGCCGATTATTGATCGCTTGTCATCAGCCATACTCGAGTACTATACATACTTTAAGTCCGTGTTCAGGAATATGATATGATATGTTATGATGTATCGCTCACAGCACTACAGTACATACGTCGCACGGCCACGACCACGACTTTTGTGAGGTAACGAACGGTTCTCGGTTTGCTTTGTATCCTCGAGTTTACATTATTGTACTGTATCCAGTACGAGTACGGAATTTGGGTATCTTGATCCTCTTTGTGTATCTTTTGCCGGCTGACATCTATCTATCAATCCATCCATCAATCAATATACCACACCATACCACACCATACCGTACATACGGAGAACCCTCGGCATCATGCTCGCGATATCTGGTGCATCGTATCCATCGTGTCGCATCGCATCACATCGCATCGTGAGAGAAGGCGGTCAGAGAGATACGATCCCACCACCCTTTACCCTTTACCCTCTCCAATTCTTTTCTCCTCTTTTCTATCTTTCCTTCCCCGGTACGCAGCGCAGCGCAGAAAACGCAATGGGTTGTGGGGTAAGATACTCGAGTAGATGTTTTGGAGTAAGAATCCATTACCTAGGTATTGTCGTTGGAGACGCTGGCGGGCGGTGGGGAGGGCTCGTTTATTTCTACTATTCTAGAGGACTGTACCACCATACTACTGTAGTACTCGAGTACTGTGGTAGCGTCGCCCCATACCCTACTCAAATCCACAAACTCCATAAAAGGCCAAATGAGTGTGAGAGGTGAAAAGATAGATGAGATTTAAATCGCATCCCCTCTCAGCAGCCTTACTTTTCAACACATCATGTCGTATCATGTCATATCGTGTCGTGTCAACATAACATAGCATGGCATGGCATGCTGCTGGTTTGCAGTACTAGTAGTCTACTGTACCACCAGACCAGGAACTTCTAAGAACATAGTACATACATGACATGACATGACAGATGCAGGGCAGGGTATCCGAGTTTTTTTGCCCGTCCGTACTCGTAGGTCTGCAGAGCAGAGTTGCCCGAGGATACTACGTTGATCGACGCCGACGCTGGAAGGGGGACCAATTGGATTGCGCAATTGAGGGAGAGGGGGGTTATGGACCCTTATTTTTTTCTCTCTTTTTTTTTTCCGATTTTGGTTAGAGGGGGAGAGGGGAGAGAGGGGTGTTGTGCAACGGGGGGCGGGTGGCTTGTGGGTGGATGGATGGGTTTGGTAGAGTATGGCGGTGTGCGATGGGATGCGATGGGATGTGGATTTTGTGTTCCCATCAGATTTCATTCCGATATGACAGATGGAAGAAAAGTTCCTTCGCAGACGCAGATGTAGGAGCGGACGTAGGCAAATCGAATCGTATTAATTCATATAGGTATCGATTTATACAGTAAGTTTTCCTAAACAACGACAGGATATATATTCCCGACCCCTCACTCAATGAATAAGTACCGTACGCCGCGATTTCTCCATCCTACTACAATGTCTGGATTTTAATGTATACGTTCAGAGAGTATTGTGAACTTATGATACTACTATATGTATGCATGCGGTAGTAAAGGGTCGGTCGTTGTCGTTCTAGACTTTTCCGTTCCTGGTGCTCTTCCTTTGGAGAGCAGACACACACGTTCCTGGTGTTCCTGAACCGACCCGGCCCCTAAAATCCCTAAAATCCCAAAGGAGTGGTTCTTTCACTCTATTCATCCTGCCCCATCCACCCATCCATCCTTCCCATTCTTTTGGAGGAGCTTAAACAGTCTATTTTTACTTTTATTCTTGATTGTGATTTTGTTTGGTTTAGTCGGTCCTGTCGTTGAGGTTCACCGTACTGTATTATGGAGCCTTGGTATCACTTGTCACTGGTCCTTGTGAGTAAGTAGTGGTGGGTGGTTGTGAAACCCCGCATTTTGCCCGTCTGTCCGCTCTTGGGTTTTAGCGACTCGGTCGGGATTTTTCTACAGTGTGGTATGAAGGGAGGGGATATGGATGGAGTATGAGAGTAAGGGTACTGGCCTGGTACTCTATCTTTTTACGGTAAAGTTAAGTTTAGGAGTTTGGAGGATGGTACTTCATAGGATGGGTTGATCGAGATTTGTGCGTAGATGTGGAGGAAGGGTCCTGGTAGGTACTGGGACCACGAGACTTTTCTCTTTTCTTTACATTTTGGTCCTTCACGGGGTATCTACAAGTATTTAGGTTTGGGAGTTGGAAAGTTTGGGGACATGGGATTGGTGCGTGTATAATAAAGTACGGTATCTGAGGTCATTTGGTATAGTACCTTACGTACCACCTGCAACTCTTCGATATCCATTTTTTCTCTTTCTTTGCCAATACTGTAATGGTGGAGTTCGATTATCATACGTAGCTCTCTGTCTATGGATGGTTTGTACTGCCACCTTGCTCGGTAGTATGTATGTAAAATCGATTGGATCCTGTCTGTTTGTCCTGGCTTCGGTATATACTGGTGGTACTGTACTTGTGGGGTTTAGGGTTAGCCTCGCTTCGCTTCGGTAGTATTGAAAGCTGCCTGCTGCTTGGCTTCGTTCGTTCGTGAGTACATGCATGCATGCAGGACCCTTTTGGATACATGTGTGTAGGTGTGTGTGGTACTAGTATTAGGGCTAGTATGAATGCATCCAAGACGGCTGCAGTTGCACGTTTGCAACGCGCCACCTAGAGGGGGGGAAGGAATTGTTATTGGAGGGCATGGCGCGGCTGTTGTGTGGAGAGAGGGGTTTAATCATAATGAGGGATTTAATCTTTACTGTACGAAGGGTTTTGGGGTGGGTTGGTTGAGTAGTGTTGTGTGACGTTTGTGGTGTTTGTGGTGGGTGTGGTATTGGTGCTTTGGAATTGATATGGGGGGAGTTGTTATGTGTGATGATGGAAGATGTGGATTTGAATTCCGTTCTTACTTTTTTGGTTGGGTTTGGGTTAGGTTTGTGGTGTTAGTTTTGTTGGTTGTTGTGGAGTATAAAGTGTGTGGTTTTGGGGATTCGGGATTCGGGAGGTGGGTAAGTGGGTAAGTAAAGGATGGGAGGGAATAAATGCGCCATGTGCGGTATATGGATTTTTGAAGGTAAATTGGCAAGATGACTGATCCTATTTCTGTTTATTCGGACAATTCTCACTTGAATCATTGAACTCTAGTCAGTCAGTAGTTCAGGCGTATATCAACTTACCCGAGTAATCTCACCCGCTCACTTATTTTCTTTATCTCTATCCTCTACCTTGAAGTAATAAGCTACCAAGCTACTAGCTTGGAAGTAAATCCACGATCCGTCCACCTTTGCAGACCTACGGGGACGGAAAGAACAACCGTATTTGTTCCTCTTAAACTATGCTTGTTCGGGTTTAAAAGACAGACTTCTTCCTCGGAAAAATAGAAGGGAATCATATAAAAGTCTAGTAGACTCCGACGCTTGCCCGTGTTTGAAATATCCAGACTTCAATATCTGAAGCTTTTCTGATAGCGTGGTTATGAGTCGATTGTCAGAAATAAAAATTACAAGTCAAAAAGAAGCAGCAAGCACGAGATCGATAAACCTCCAAAGACTCATCAAGAAACTCTATCTTGAACCTAACCTGTCATTCTAAACTTTGATTCAACGTTAGTTACCCGTTGTACTAGGGATAAACTTTGTCATGGGCAGAACTGCCGGTTCATCAGCAGGGTATTTAAGAGGAGTGGGGGTTGGTACGGATTATTGAGTAACAGTAGCCTTGCACGTGTGTTTTTACCTTTTATTAACTTGGCTGGGCGTGTTGGGTATAGATATATCGATGTATTCATATTTAGTTATTGGTTGGGATGTAACTTGGCCAGTTTAGGATGTCAAATTGGGTGAAGACTTTGGAATTATTGTCTTGTGCTTCTTGGTCATCTTGGATTTGTTGGTCTTGGTGTATTCTTGAGGAATCACCAGAATCGGGATCATAGCGATGATGCAAGTAATGTCGGTGGTATACAGGAAGCAGGTGATGTCAAGTTGGGTGTTGGGATGTAAAAGAGGGGACAGCGGGGTGTGGGGGGAATGGGGGTGGTCATATGACTTTGACTTGTAACTCTTCCAACTTTTTGTGTCGTTTGGTGTCATGTGGTTCAGAGTACATTCATTATTTGGATTTTTGGCGGCTATCACGATATTGGTTTTATAATGTGGAACTTGAAGTGGAGGGTCAATGAAGATAAAGGGAGGAGGAGCTTGAATTGCAGTCAGGTATTTACAGGTGCTTCAATATTATAATCTAAGTCTACGAACTATTATTGGAAATGGGATCCAGAGTCTCACTGCTTTCTTGCGTCAACGAAGGGGGTCTAGAACGTGGGCTTTGTTTTTGGAATGCAGCTGATTGCTGATCGTTACGAGAAAGAGAACCTGCAAGATGGCACAGACCAGAAGTTCTCACTGCTTATTCAGCGTCGATGAAGAGTTTGCTGACATTCCTTGTGTAAAGTTAAGTTGAGGCTCTTCACTGCTTTTAGAGCAGGGTTGGACTCCAAAATGCCCATATCTCGCAGCGATTCTCGCTTAAATTATACGAGTCGGAAAGGTCATGAGGTTACAAGTCGGTGGACTGTAGACTATACTAAAACCGCTTATCTAATATCTACTATCTCTCATGTGATAGAAAAAGTTTCCTAAATCTAATAAGTAGCTAGAGTAGTAAGTAAGCTTTTCCTGGCTCAGTACTTTCCGATCTTTTCCTCTCTGCTAGGGTTTATAATAGTAGAATAGATCCCTATCTAGACTAAGGTCGAGAGAGACTGGCGTACGCAATTTCTTCCTTAGTGTCGAAGAAGGAGTTGAAACCTACACAATTTCACTACTCTTCTAGCGTTGATGAAGGGGTTAATGCTGAGATCCAGTCAAATGCGGCGTCCTTAGTACATGGACTAGACCTCGGCAATGAATTAGGGGTATATTTTTCTTTTGTTCAACGTTCGTTTAAATATTTCTCAAAATAATTTGTTTCAGATAGATACTTGATAGAATTTCGTGAACTCATTTATGAATGTACATATGTTTGGCCAAATAGGGATATAATTGCAATATAAAAAGATCTCTGATTCCATTTACTGTAGTCGCTGAGTGACTACCAACCTACCACTCCTACCCACATGCACACCATAGCTTCGTTACAACAACAGCAACGTCTTCTTGGGTATGTGCGAATATCTTTGGACATTTCTCTTCTAGACAATAATCAAGCTATAGATAGCTCTCTTAGAGAGGTGGCAATGGCGCCGCCACAGCGCGTACAACCATTCAATATATATTGCTTTTCATGGGATTCTGTTTACCCCGAGTTCTCAACTCATATATTTTACATTCCTAAATTTTACATGTTCACCATTATTCGCTGAGCTCTACAATGGACTCAACTGGACAAAACAAAGAGACTATTTGAAGCTGTTGAACTTAGTGGAAGTAAAGTTCCCTGATTGACTCAAATTTCGATTGGCATTTTCATCCTGCTAAGTCTTCCTATGCTTTTCTGGGATAGGGGTTACCAGGTTAATAGAGCCAGATCTCTAACCACCAAAATCCTATGTTGTTGCTTACTTCACAGAGTCTTTAGAGCAAAGGAAGAGTTCAAAACGAGTTTAGCAAGACCTCTCTGCCTCTGGACTACCAATCTTTCTAAAGTGATGCTCTAGGGCGTGTGCCGACTTCTGCACAGCATCTATTAGACTGCTTTCTTACAGCTACAGTAAGTATTGTAGCCGCCTACGCGACGGCTACCCTGTGTTAATTTTGTCGCTTTTCGCTTGGAACTTGTTACCACCCCTTTCGGTTTTGAGAGGGACCAATCATTTATTGCCACACGGGAACCTATGAGGGTTGGTGGAAACATATTTTCTCCTCGTAGCTGACTTCTTTATTATGTTACGTTTTCAATAATAATATTGCAGTGCCACCAAGCGCTTACTGTCATTATTTATTTTCCTGACTCTTATGTACACCAGATTGAGATAAGCCACAGCTCCCCCTTTCAGTAAGAAGTTGGTCTCTCAGTAGCCAGAGAAAATGGTTTTACTGTACTCCAACTACAAACCCTCAACTCCCTCTAGTAGGCCGAATACTCACTGAAAAACATCTTCCCTACCCCTTCCTCTACCATACGCAGTATTTAGCGGAGAAAATAGCAGGCATGCTTCTACCCGTTCAAGAACAGAAGCTCATTGAACGCTCAAAGTTTTGAAATATTCCTTGCTGGCTGCGAAGGACTTTTTGGGACAAACTCAATCGCAGCGCAACAAATGAACCACGGGATGCGAGTAGATGTGTTTCGATATCGCATTCTAGGAGCTTATATCTTTCAGATATGGTTCTAGCTTAGTATAGACACGAGAGTATAATGTATACTTTCCTACTGGTTTCTTGACACTTTACTTTACTATGCGCTCTTTTTTCTAAGTCAATTATAACGTCGTTTAAGCGAGTCGTAACACAACGGTTAATACTCGGATCAAAATCAAATTCGGAAGCAGACTTATGTGCTTACTAATCCAGCGAACTAATGACATACGTCGCCGTCGTAAGCTCCTCTAAGTGCCTAGCTTGTTTTTACCAGGACAGGTATTGCACCTAAAAGACTTGAAAGTGGAAATTTCAAAGCGTCTCCTTGTTATATAAGCAGTATGTTCAGTTGAAATGCGAGAAGAAAATCAACTAACGAAAACTAGATATGTCAGATTACGCTTTATCTATTATAACATACGACCGTGGAGAAAGATGGGACGACAGTAATACGAAAAAGCCATACCACTTCTCTTTTTACCTCGCACTTAACAACGATAAAGTCGGGTGAGTCTACCAACTGCGAGGAATGCCCGGCGGATTCTATTACGACGGTGAAGAAAATGAGGATCTCAAAGAATCAGCAGGTATCAAGGAAATACTTGAGGTCGGTGTTGTCCCAGCAGGGAAGATTGATCGGTTTAAGGAGCTCTTGAACTCTGTGAAAATCGAAAAGAACGAGTCAACAAATTGGAATTGTCAGAGTTGGTGTCTTGAAGCACTAGAACTCCTCCGTCCGGAAGGATTCATTTCGGAGGACTACCCCAATAACGTTATTCAGTACTGGTTAAGGGAAGACTGAGAAGAGCATGAACGGCCAGCCTGTTGGAACTAGCCTGCTGGAACTTAAGACTTCGCTGTAGTCATGAGTAAAGTGCTTTGTTGGTTAGATTGTGTTGCGACTTTCAATATGCTTCAATACCCAATCTGCTTATTTGAACCTGCAAAGTTACCTATTAAAACTCCTGGAAGTCCTGTGGGATTCGCAACTGTATGGAGTCAAGACATGGCTCATTATTATTACTGATTATGACTGGTATCTGCTTCCGAATCTAGATTTGGTGTATTCCCAATATTCTGACCACTATCCAGCCATTTCCCAGTCAACAATACCATTTATCCTCCCTGTCGCTTGATTGACAAGTATATGGTCTCCATCTAAATCAGAATAGGTATACGCAATTTCATGAACATCTGCCATTTGCTGCGAGCTGTAAGAGTCATAGCTGCCCACGCGGTGGTGAGAGAGGCACCGGGGTTCTCCTTCATCGAAAACCAACTACTCATCGCAAATGGATTTTCGTCAATAAAAGATTCTACCACGGAGGGCACTGGGACAGATGTATTCTGTCGAACGGAATTACTAATCTCAATATCTCTCTGAATCTGCTGACTCGTTCCATGCTTAAGTTCCATGCTTGACGTGAATTGAGTTCCCTAAAGGCTGAGTCCGTTTTGCAAGTAGCTAGATAACTCCGGTTGAACGAAGGGGCCATATGGGGATACTGTCAGTGATGTCGACATCTTGTGTCATGTTGTTTCGATTTTCATACTATCGTATTATTTTACCGCCAAAAAAGCACGTATTACTAAAACATCGGCAAGAAATGACGCTTGATCGGCAATTAACAGTAGGCGGCAACTAATCTTTACGTGTGTGGAAAAAATTGGACTTGGATGTAAAATTGGAAATAAGTTGGAAAGAGTAGTTGAAGCTGGAAGTCGAGATACAGTTGGATTTTGAGGGAAGATTTGTGGGGAGTCTGACCTGTAACCCTTGCACACACTATTTGAAATGGCATGGCATGTGAAAGATTTATTTGGGCCTCCTTCAACTGCTTTCTTAGCGCCAACGAAGGAGGTAGATTCTGCGTCGGGCTGACAAGTCTCGCTTGTTGGTGTTGATGGGAAACAGGTTGATAAATCAGTAAGCTGTAGACTAAATAAACAAGTCCATCCCCCAATTAAGATGTTTGGCACGAGGAAGAAACTTCCTCTGATTTGAAGGGAATAGAGGAGGGTTGTGTTACGTAGCAAGCTTCTTTTTTGCCGAGGAATTCTTGTGCGTGCTCTAGGATTGGGATTGGTACTCTAAGGCAGTTCCACAAACACCAGCCACCAGCCACAATTGCTTCACTGATTGATCTGATCATTTCACTGCTTTCTTAGCGTCAACGAGGGGGTTACTGACCCCCATCTTGTGTAACGGATCTCTAAGTCGTGCTCTTCCCTCCTTGCTTAGCATCGACGAATGACCTGAGATTCCACCTTGACACCTCGCTTATGCAGATTATTTGGAGCGAGAAAGAAACATCGTCGTTTCTTCTAATCTCAAGAGACGACCACAAAAGGTGCACGCAACAAGGGATATAACTCCGGTGGAGAGAATTGTATTGAAGCTACTAGATTTGAAAAGAGAGTGTATTCTCTGTTAGACCCTGTGGCTGCGAGGGATGTTTCAAATGCAAATAGACTTGTTCGGCAATAATATTTTGTGTAGATGGTTCTGTTAATCCGACAGTTGTAAATGCAGCTTCTGGGGTATTATTTGAAGGGAAAATCTCTTTTCCTACCAATTTTCGGAAGATCTCATGGAACAGACAAATATTTGATGTTGTGAAAATATTTAATGCAAAGGTTTTCAAGCATCTTTGATTGATTAACCTGCTTCGGGTTGTTATTGGGTAAGTAGCAAATGAGAGGCTCAGCTTGCACTGCTTTCTTAGCGTCGATAAAGGCATTGGGTTGTTCTAGACCTCGCTTATACCGCTTATGCTCTCAGTACTCGCTAGTTGTTATTTCGAATTGAAATATTTTCAGTCACACTGCTAATATCAAATGCTCTCATTGCTAGACTTATGAAAGTCTTTTTGGACACATCGTAAATGTCTTTTACGGCGTTTGAGTTGAGAGACATGAGATTCGATGAAATTGTTAATGGAAGAAATAGAAGTTTAGGATTTCGATAGAAAGATTTGATTAGGCTGTGCCGCCGTGGGTTCTTTATGTGACGGGAGTTTGAGAAAGTGAGCTCTTGACAAAACAATGGATCTAGGAGTTTCTTTACCATGAAGTATCATGACTGATATTCAATTCGCAAAACTGACTTCATGTTCCTTTATGAATACTGGGAAGCTTCACGTGACTCGGCTGCTCACTCTTCGAAGGTTTCTAGAGGTCAAGCCAAGAGAACAAGACTAGTTGAATGATTCGGAATTCTGGAGGGGGGTTTTCATTCTGCACTGGTAGGTTTTGAGCGAAAAAGTCAGGATATCTGTATCACGTGATACATAGTTGACGCTAATCCCGTCAAAGCGGTTACTGCCGAGCTCTCAAGTTGAGTCCAAATTCCGGTACCTCAAGCTCAACAACGCCGATTCCCAATTGATACCCCATACCATCATGAACTCCATCCGAATCGCCCGTACGGCTCTGCGAGCGCGTCCCGCAGCTATCAAGACCCCTCTTATGCGCAGAGGTTACGCTGAAGCTGTGTCGGATAAGGTCCGTTGCACCATGAACAGATTTTTGCGGTAGCGTGCTAACTGCCATTCTAGATTAAGTTGAGCTTGGCTCTTCCACACCAGGTACGTCGAATTACGATTAAAACATACGCGGATGGATGATTGGGAAATGGAGGGGCTGGGGGTTGGTGTGGTTGGAGGGGGGTTTTGTGGATTGGGAGGTCCAAGGTTAACATGAAGAACAGTCTGTCTACAAATCGCAAGATGTTGTCCAGGTCAACATTCCTGCAGAGTCCGGCGAGATGGGTGTCCTCGCCAACCACGTTCCATCAATTGAGCAATTGAAGCCCGGTCTTGTTGAGATCATCGAGGAGAGTGGTGGAAGCAAGCAATTCTTCCGTACGTCCCCGCCGAACATTTCAGGGCGAACATATACCTAACCAGGATATCCACAGTTTCCGGAGGATTCGCAACCGTGCAGCCAAATTCACATTTGAGCATCAACGCCGTCGAGGGGTTCCCATTAGAGGATTTTAGTATCGAGGCCGTTCGATCGCAAATTGCAGAGGCAACAAAGATTGTTGGTGGAAGTGGTAGTGAGCAAGATATTGCAGAGGCAAAGATTGAACTTGAGGTATGTTGTGGTTTAAGGTGGAAGTCGAGTATGGCTAATATAAATCTAGGTGCTTGAGAGTTTACAAGCTGCTTTGAAGTAATTGGGTGATTAGGACGGTTCACTCTTATAGACGCAGCTGCCATGTACATCATTGTTTCCTAAATGCATTCTTTGAATTTGACCTGACGGGTTCGAATGTGAAGGCAGTTTCTGACATTTTCATTGAGTCTTCATGAGCCTTTCAACATTGTAAATTTCCTCCCACACTGCTAAACTTCATGCCTGGAGAGCTCCCCCGGATTTTGACCCACATGAACCGTGGTGTACAAAGTAACAGCACTATGTCGGGTCTTTACTGGGAAGTGGATGGGCTTAGTTCCGAACAGTCTTCTGATACTAATGATTACCCCTTTGCTAATTTCTCGATTATCCCCAAATATTCCCCACAGTTGTACTCTGAACGATCGCAAGTGCCACTTATCCGTCGAGTTTTCCGGGCTTGAGATCAACGGGTTAATGATTCTAATGTGCGTGGCTCTTGTCTCTATAGCCAATCCAAGAAAAGGGTCCTAACAACATGTGTTGGAAAATACTAGAATATATACCTACCTATCTGCCTATCATCTATTGTGATAGATGAAACCTTCTCCCATTTTTCGCCATTGCCATCCAGTCCATATAGAGTCAACACTATTTGTGTCAGGTCTTCGTTGCTCTCTCTTTTAGGGCTTTTGGTTTTCGGTGGGCTTTCTCGTGGGTTGCTCTTTCTTTTCTAGGTTCCGTACCTCTTTACTGGTTTGTTCTTTCCTTTGAGAAATTTCATCCTCATTGCATGTACTCTACTCTTAAAAGCAAATCTTTTCCGACAAGAATTGGCTCTTGTCAAAGTTGCTCTTTCCTTCCTAAGTCCCTCTCATAGTCTGATAGGGCTCTTCCCCTCTGGGGTTTGATCTCAATGCCGGGATCAGATCAAGATCGCGCCTTCCGCTCCAAGGACTCGAAACGATAAGAACCAAAAAACCTCAAGGCCATTCGAATGCTCGCTCGTATGTGGTTTGGTTTTGTATCGATATTCATATCCGCATCCTTTGCACATTACACAAGAATCACGATTACAAATGTTTCTTCCCATGCCGGGCAATAAACCACGGCTATGACTTTCCGTTGGCAGTCAACTAGGCCGAATCGTACGCCCAGCGATCGATCGACCTCAAATCTATCGCCACTCGCTGTTCGAACATTTCCGCGAGGTCTCTCCAATCGCCACAATGTCCCTACTGGAACTGTGGCATCACGCATCTCGCATCTACAGAGCCTGGCAAATCCAAGCGTGGCTCCTCCTGCTTCCCCTACTGGATCTCGACGAAGGGAGACTTCCAGGACCGGCTTTGGTAGGCGTCTAGCCAGCCGTTTCGCGCAACCCGCATTGAGAAATAGAGAGCCAGACGATGATGAATACAGTCAAGTTGACGTTCATCATTCATTTCTTGGTTTGACCAATCCCCGAAAGAACCATGAAGAGGAACATGCCAGGGCTCATTTATTCAAAGATAAAAAATCAACGTATCCTCACTCTTGGAGATCTCGCCAGACGACCAACTCCCATCTAGTCAAGAGTTCCGAAGTCTTGAAAGCCCGATCGAAAAGTTCGGCGGAGACATATGTCTTCAGTGACGAGTCTGTAGACCACTACAGCGCCGATCCGTTTCGCCGAGACCTAGGCCCAGAACATAAGGCGTTTGATTCGGAGATCTCGTTGAATACAACGTCTTCAATGCGACGCCAAAGTGTGGTTGATCTGTATCATGAGTATGGCATCGAGCGACCAGCAAGACTTGTGTCATCTCGAGGACCCTCTCCCTCTCACATAGACGATACGCCCAGACCGGCACACGCTCAATGGACATGTCATAATTGTAGTTGGACCAATAATAGCTCTACACCTGACTGTTGGAGATGTCATGTCTCCGCCAATGATGGAAAGCTTGATGTATCCGACGGTGCTGGCGCAAGCAAAACGGAAAAAAAGGCAAGAATGCCAAAGCCAAAACCAATATTTGAACCACAAACGCCCAACCCTCCAAAAGCCAAACGAGTTTCGAGGCAGAAGTCCACCCCTACAATCAAATTTCCATCATTCGATGCCAAAATTACGACTACTGCCAGCAAAGATTCTCGAGGCCCTTCGCCAACAAGTCACGTTGTCTCAAAAGAATTGGGACAAACGCCTCGTAATGTATCACAAAAGCTGAGACCGCAACAATCTGCGCCAGAACAATCGAATCAGCCTCTTTCGGTCCCCGGATTATCACCATCAAGAGGTCAGATGAAAAGGGTCCAGGAGTCACCTTTTATAAAAGCAGATCGAGGAACCGTCGTCCGCTCCAAAAAGCGACCGAAGAAGGGTTCATCAGACTCGCCCGAGAAGTCAGAGTGTATAAGCCCTAGTTGCCGTGCGGCTTATGGAGGGCATAAACCACACCGTCATACCATAACCTGCAGTTGGAATATGCGTCGCATTCAGGAGCATACAGATAAGGGATATGCAGCAGATACTAGTCACATAGGGGACACAACTGCCTCCTATAACTCCTTCGCTATTGCCTCCGAATCGGATTCCCATGTGTTCCATTCAGCACGAGAGTTTAGATCTGATGTATCCCAGACTGCAAAGGGTGAGTTGGAAGGTGACACCTATTCCCTTAAACAAGTCAGATGTGAGGGATATCCTCGAACAGGTCATGAGTTTCTTGGCAGCCCATTTGGCCCAGATACTGTTGGAGAATGTCAGCATTGCCCAGATGACTGTGGCTGCGAAGCGTGTCAAAAAGCACCTCATACTGTTAGATGTTGTGTACATCGTGACCATGCCAAGATACCACATTATCATTTGATACATCGAGACGAAGCTACTGACTTTTCGGCAGGCAATCCAGCCAACATACCCACAGATGAAAAATCGGCCATTCGTCCTGATGACACAAGCCGGACGAGCACTGTTGTGCCGCCAAAACCTCTACCCAAGAAGGTGAGTAGGCTTATTCTCATTGGGCGAGGCACGGAGGTTCATCTCTAAGATTTTTCGAATTATCCTTTGTAAACCGAGTCACTGCTAATGCCAGCACAGAAGTCTAGCTTGCCTAAACCACCAATTCCACCTAAAAAGATGTCGCTGAAAGAATTCCAGCCGAGAAAATTCCCGGGTCATAATATCAACAAAACAGCACCTGGGCGCTTGGTCGATGATCAGTTGAAATCAACTTTGAAAGAAGGTTCGCTATCGGATGCAACTACAAGCTTGTCAAACAATCCCACTTCGTCCACGACACGACTTCAAAGTTTGCAAACTGGTATTACTACACCCGAGCGCGTGTCGCTTTCTCTGCAAGCACGCCAGGATACAGTTGCCCCGAAACCCCTTCAAAAATCGGAAGGTGAGGGCGATACTCCTGTAAAGAGTGACTGGGACACTCCCTTGAAGAGATCACACAAGAACTTCCCACCAGGCTTCAAATTGAGGGATAAATCCAGTGTTCCACTTTTGACGAAAAGACTGCACGAGCACCAGGAAGAACTCAGAAGCCGTAGAGGGGGGAAGTCCGAGGACACCTTGGTCTCCTCGGTACCATTTCCCAAACCTCAGATTGCAACACCAAAGGGTCTCAAAGATTGCAATGAGAATTTCGTTAGCCCCGCCATTCCAAATCAGAAAAAGAAATTGAGATTGAAAGTTGGAAGCCGGGTCAATATGGATGGATCTCCTTCATCCTTTGAAAATCAGAGATTGAGTCAGAGTAAAGATGGTGGAGTGGAAGGTAGCAGTGGAAGTGAGTGGAGAGAGGACCGTTCCGGGCCCTTGAGGAATTCAGATATGCATGAGTGTATCTGGAGAAAACTATTCTTGGAGGAACAAGGTGGGGATGAAAATGGGGATGTGAAGCAGAATGAGATGCATCTTAAGAGAGGGGGAATCAAGGGGATCAAACTTGTGATTGAGTTATTCGGAAAGGAGGATTTGGTATTAGAGGGGGACTTTTAGGGAAGAGAGGAAAGGGAGAGATTGTATAAGATTGGCGTTAGTGGGTTTTGAGAAGTTTCAGATTAGTAGTGTTGGATTTGGAGTAGATTGGTCTTGGGCGAGGAGGATGAGGGGGGTTTGAATGGCTTGAATGACTGGCTTACTTTGGGGGTTATTCTCCATTGGTGTAGTGAGTGAGTGGTATTGGTATAAGAATAGATTGATTGCATGCTGCTTTTCGTACGAAGGCGTGTGACACAAAGGCATATTTCTTCTTTCCGTTTTTTTGAGCTCTTGAAAGGTTATCTGCTCTTTGTATATTCTGTGACTCAATTACAGCAACCTGTTGGTTTGGCTACGATGCGTGAACTGGTCTTGAATTATCGGTGGTTCAGCCAAGGAATTAATTCTATTCTGGTTTGTATATGCGGGATTCGATGTTTGACTGAATTTACACAGGAGTCAAGTACATAAATTGTTTTGATTCTTTGATGGGGCGCGGAAGTTCCTTTTCTGTCGGCTGCTAAGCGAGGTATCTGTGCTCCTGTCCCCTTTTCACGACAGGGGGTTTGTGATAGGAGAACCAGTTTTTGGTATGGGCTTTTGCTGGTATGTCAAACCGACTTTGGAAGTTTGGGTTCCGTTTCTCACCTCTCGGCTGATGCCGTAGGTTATCTCAACCGTATGGTTTGGCTCTAGCAATTTCTTTGCCGGCCATAAAATTCTTACTTCCCATTATCCCATAGAATTGATGACCCCATTTTCCATAACCCATGTCATGAATTTCTCCTTTTCGTAGCATTCACTTCCTCGAGTACGAGATGCTCGCTCACCAAACATCCTCGGGATTAACCTCATACTTCTCCCCATTCTCCCGGACATGTTCGCGCTTCACGTCCCGTGCGAGACTCTTCCGCATGTCATATGCGTCTTCGCTGTCCCGCGATTTATCGGTCAGATGCTCGCTGTAGTATTCTACGACCTTCCGGAAGACACTGTAGCCCATCCCTTTGTAGAGCGTCTGCGCGATGGTGTTGGATTGTCGCACGAAGAGGTCCACGAAGAAGGCGTTGTAGGCGTCGCCGGCGTGTTCGAGGGATTGCGAGAGTGTGCGTGCTAGGCCGAGACGGCGCGAGGAGGGTGAGACGGTTAGGGCGGTTATGTGTGCGTGGTGGGGGAGGTAGTGCGGGGATTTGGTGAGGGCTAGGAGAGGGGGGGAGGATTCGAGTTTGCCCATTACTTTTGGGGGGGTTAGTTGGGTATGTGATGATGGGGTGAGAGGGTAGAATAGGATGAGGATGGAATGGGATGGGGAAACACACGGTAGGCATCGATCGTTCCTGTGGGACTTAGTGCGACATTGAAGAGGTGTGGCCAGCGCGCCAGGTAGGAAAAGTAGAAGTTGAGGTCATAGGTTTCGGTGAGGGGGTCTAGGTTGGTGGGGTTGAATTTGAAGACATCTAGAGCGTGGAAGGGACGGAGGGATGTCATGGTGATTTCTTTTGCTTGTGGTCTCTCGACCCGGATGCGTGATACTCGTCGAGGAAGAGGAAGCTGTGTGAAGGACTTGAGACAAGGTTATGGTTGTCGTGAGGATTTGGTGGTGTAGGGTTGGGATGTTGATTGTTGCGTTCATCTAATCTAGTCTTTTCTTTTTTGGGTTCATTGACGGTCGTATTGTTGTGGCGCGTCCACAGCCACGAGGGAAAATCCCCGGAATTTTGGGACGACGACGACCACAATCATTCACCTGCATGCTGAAAGCTACACAAAACCCCGCCTATGGAAACCCCCCAAATCTCCCAATCTTCCAGCAATTTCCAGTGAATTCAACCTCATCAGAGAAGGATACCGATAAACGTCACTTTGGTCTAGTGCATTGTGCTGTAATCTCGACCGGGGTGCATCACCGCCAATCGCCCAAACCGGGGGATGCGCAAATTATAGACAAGCAATCATAATATGGCATCAACGCAATAAACTCGCCAGATAACGTCCCCTGTCCTGCACTTTCACTTTCGTCTCCACGTCGACGACTCATCAAGGCCGCTCACTACTCGTACCGAAATCTAATAACAACATCCGCAAAGCCAAGTCTTCTTCAGCTTCTCCAGCGCCGTCCCTTTTCAACGTGTCACCATATCTCCTTACGATCCCCCTTGACGAGTTGACGATTGATACCCCGTAGATACGACGAAATCGGCGTACAACACACACGGACATTTGACCTGGGAGTGAAGGGAACCTTGAAGCGAACGATCTTCGCACTGGACGACATCGAGTGCCGATCTTTTTCCCACGTCGACAAGATGTCGACTTCTCCGCGAACTCCAAGACATATTAGGAGGAATACTTCGAATAGTATTGATCTCTCCTTCGCGACCCCCCTTTCCTACGGCAATGAGCACTCTCCCCAACGTCGGGGCTCGAAACAATCTCTGCATTCCCCCTCAACGCCCAATCGCAATTCCATGAGCCGTGGGGATAGTATGGGGATGGATGCTTTCAGCAACGGAGCTACACTTGCTGCAAATGGCTTGGGGAATTTGGCAGATGAGCTAGCAGATGCGTGGGATGAGGATGAAGGGGAGGGCGAGGAAGACGACGAGGAACTGGAGATGAATTTCCAGGAGGTTAGAGGGATGGAGCCGACGAGGGATAGTGGTGTGGATGTTGGGTCGTCGCCGGTCCTGGCTCCGAGTAAAACGTCGAATTTGACGCCGCCGATCCAGATGGGGGGAAAGGGACATAGGAGACAGGCTAGTGATTATGATGGGAGTGATTATGGGGGAGACTCGGATATGGAGTCTGACGGGATGCCGCCTGGTTTACTGGCGCGAATGGATCAGGTGGAGAGTTTGGCAAGGAGGGGGACGGAGAGTAATGGGACAGAGAGGGATGGGGTTGTGAAGAGGGTAGTTGAGGAGCTTAAAGATCTTGGGGGTCAATCTGGGGTGGAAGGTAATGCTACGAGGTATATTCCCTTTTCCCATTCATTTCATACGATTCCATATCTAACATAAACAGACTCATCACAGCTCACACCGCGCTATCAACCCACCTCCTCCACCAAACCCGTCTCCTCCAATCCCTAGCATACCCCTTACTCTCACCCCTCGTCGCCCCACCCGACGACGAAACAATTGAAGATCTCCTCCCCCTCCTAGTAACCCTCTCAGAATCCATGCCGCGTCCCACAACCGCCGCCTTCACCTCCCTCACCCAACTCCACGGCCTCACAGCCGATCTCATCCAGACGCTCAACTACCTCTCCGACACCCTGCACATGTCGCGACAGACCACCACCGCCGCGACGCGTCGGCTGCGGAGCGCCCGGGAACTCGTGGCTGAGATGAAGAAGGAGGAGGAGGAGCGAGAAGAGGGGGAGCTTTGGCTCACCAAGGGGAATTGGAGCGAGCGGCTGGGGAAGAGAGAGTGTGCGGGGGTTTGTGGCGATGTGGTGGGGGGCTTTGAGGAGGTTTGTAATGGGTGGAGGGAGAGGTTGCTTGCGCAGGCTGAGGTGCAGGGGGTTGCTTAGCACTGAATTAGTGGGGGTTTTTTCTTTGATTTGTGGTTCGCTGTGGTGGGTGGGAATTGAGGAAGAGGAGGATAGATAGATATGGAGGGTGTAGATGTGTAGATTTGTGATCCCCAGGGATGGAGTCAGCCAGTTAGTCAGTCAGTCAGCAAGCAAGACGCGAGGGAATCAAAGAAACAATTGAAATGACATGATGCTGCGTCGAACAATGCTGGACTACCTAGTGTGTAAATATAGAGTGTTTCAGTCGCATTGTAATTTAGCGAGACAATGTAAATCTCAAAGAAATCTCAAGAATCAACCCACAAAATCAGACCATCCGTAAGATATAAGACTTCTTTGAGATGGTAATTAGAGCGAGGCTCAAGAGATAAGTAAATCACGATCAATACCCCGCCCCTCCCTCGTATTCCTTGGACCTTGGTAGTATAGTACTGGGCTAAGTAAACGCTGGTTCTAGTATATCTCGGTATGCTTATGCGTGTCACTCCACCTTACCTATCTCCTCCGTAGTCCTTGTCCCGCCAAGCAAAGTTTCGTGTTTAGCGAGGTCGCGTACTAATAACATTTCTATTATATACGCGCCGGATTTCTTAGTAAGCGAACTATATTTCTAGTTATATAAGATTCTATACTAAAACTATAATATTTTCTTAGAATTTTTAGTAGAATTAAAATTAAATATATAAAAACTTAAAAATATACTAGTAAGTATAATAAAGGTTTAGCTTAAAAGTCTATACTTTCCCCTTACTTCTTACTTATCTACTATATCTACTTCGACTACTACCCCTACTACTACTCTAATAATACCTTTACTAGGATAGTAGAAGTCTAGAGACTCTCTTTCTTCTTAAATTCTATTCCCTTAATCTATAAATTAACTTAGACGCTATTTATAGCGAATTTAAAGTCTTAAACGTAAAGCGCTAGTATCTAATAATAAGAATAACTAGGACAACTAGGACAACTAAGACTAAGATAATAATATATTTTTACTTAAGCTCTTTTTTAATCCTATAAACAATTTAGATCCTAAGGATAATATAATAGAATAGCTCTTTCTTAGGCTTATAAATAACTATTTAGATAACAAGAACTATCTACTAAACAAGTTAGTAGAGTAATATAATAAAATTAGTATAGAGGTACTAAATGAATTAGTCTTTATACTCTAAGATAAAGAGGTATATCTAGTTAAAAATAAGAGAGTAATTAATAAATGTTTAGTATTATCTCTAGCTCTAAGTTTGAATTATTATAAAAAGTGTCACGGAGTTGGAGGAACTAGGGTCAGATCACGTGTATCACGTCACGTGCGTCACGTGCGTGCTACGAGGAATCCTGTATATAAGCTCTTGTTCCTCTGGAACTCTCTTCCCTCCTTACTTAGTTGTTCGCTCTTTATAGCAGTGTTCGGTTTGACTCAGTATTCATTACAGCAAGCAGTGGTTCGCTCCACACGTTCACAAAAAGCGTAAAAAAATTAAAGAGTCTATCTTTAATAAAAATAATATTAATCTCTCTTATAATAACCTTCTAGTTTTTAGTCCTTATATAGAGAACCTATCTAAGATTTATATAAAGATTTATAATAGAGCTAAGGTACTAAGAACCTTTAAACCTTTTAAAAGAAACCTTTCTTAATTACTCTCTTATACTATATTAACTCTAATTAACTTCTTTCTTCTCTTCTTTACTATTATAATTTTAATAAATATTATTAAGAATATAAATTTATATATATAAACTAAGACGTCCTCTATACTATAGTAAACTTTTACCTTATAAGAGTTTTAAATCTTTATTTCTCTTATAATATATTTTAGTATTAACTATATAAAGAATAGACTAAGTCTTTAAAATAGAGAAGTACGTTACTTATACCCTCTATTAGAATTTATATTATATAAATAGTACTTTTAAATCTAAGTTAACTTTTATATATTATACTTTAGATTAATACTTTTAGAGCGTCTTAGTATATACGATTATCCCTACTATTTTAATAACTTTATAATAACTAGAAAAAGTATATCTTCCCCTTCTAAAACGTTATAATTAATAAGATAGTTACTAATTTCTCTAGTTACTTATTCTATATATACAAAATAAAATTTAAGTCTATTAAAGAAGAATATTATATATAAGCTTTATATTTCGCTAATTATACCTAGGATTTCTTATTTAATTCTTATAAGTATAAAACTAGCTAAATACTATAAAAGTATAATCTTATACTAATAGGTAAATATATATTTTTATTAAAGGTTTATTTATTAACTTCTTTCTCTAGGTTCTATAATATATTAACTTATAAAAAGCCTCTTATATAAATAAGGTTAATTTATAATATTTTTAGATAATTATTTTATTTCGGTAGCTTTCTTTTAACGTCTTTCAAAGCTTAATATTAATACTACTAGAATATACTAAACCTATATTATAAAGCTATTATACCCTATACTTTTTAATATAAGAGCTATAGTATTAAAATAGAAATAATAAAGCGATTTAGTAGCTTCTATAATACTAGGGTTCCTAAAAGTACTAGCTTTTATCTAGTAGGATAATATAATAGTTAGTATACTTTTAATAATATATAATAGTAAAGGATTTATTATACGTACATATTACTATCCTTACTTTGGTATAATTCCTATAAATATAATTACTTATTAGCTATTCCTTTAACGCGAATCTTTTAAAGATCTAAACCTTCCTAGGCTAATTCTTTTTCTTTAATATTAAGTTGATTTACTAATTTCTAAGGTTATTAATAATTATAATAACTATATAAACAGGGTAGATATAGTAGACTAATTATAAGCTTTATATAAAATATAATAAACCTCCTTAAGAAGTTAGTAGCTACTATTCTATTAGTTATTAGATATCTTAATTATTAACACTTATCTCTTATTTAATATAAAGAGATCTAGCTACTAATACTTTCGACTTTAACTTATATAATAACTCTATAAGAATACCTCCCTAGTTTATAATACTTTAATTATAGATTAAAGAGATCCTTTTATAACTTAAAAGGTAAATTTAATCTACTATATAAAGATTAGATAGTAATATAAATATTATTATTATAGGGTTTAAAGTGCTAAGTTTTAATACTACGTATAAAAAGGTATCCTAGGTCTTTAATTACTCCTACCTTCTTAACGAACTTCGTAATATTATAATAGTTATAAAATCCTACTTTACGGCAAAGGATATAAGTATTAGAACGTATTTTATAAGATAGATACATGAGAAGATAACAAGGAGCGAAAGGTACTTAGTAGATAGGAGAACAACATCGAGTATTATAATTAAACTCTAGTGTTTTAGGTAGCTTATATAATTAGAAGTAATTTAGCTTAAATATCTTTAGATTATGTTCGTAAGTATCGATACTAACTTTTTATATCTTAGCGGTCTAAATATAGACGTTCTATATAAGTTGACTCGAATTCTACCTAATTTAGTATGTGGCTTATAGATCCTAATATAAAACTATTTTACGTGTACCTACTCTATATATTTCATGGGACAAGGACTACGGAGGAGATACCACATCTTTCGACAGCCAGTCTGTTTGTGTGTGCCATATTTGAGGGGGTATGGATAGATTGTCCTCTTGAGGAAATGGATTCTGGAGTCTGGTGATTGGTTTAGTTGTATCTATCTATCACTAGAGGTCCTCTTTTCTGGTGAGCGAGTTGAATATTGGATTACATGGGGGGTTAGGGGTTGGTATTAAGGTAGCTGGCTGGCTGGCTGGATGATGGGTGATGGGTGATGGCAGCGTTCGGCATCTGGAATTCCATTCCATTCTAAATTTATTTATTTATTTATTTCTATTTAACGTCCGGCGGATACTAACACCTAAAGGCTAGCTCCTAGGTAATTCCTAGACAGGACAAAGGACGCTAGGGGGGAAAATCCTCCCTAGGCTACAGGGGTCGCAGATAAGAAAGCCTATCTACTAGTGACAGTTTAAAGAGAGACCCCACTTCCGGGAAAACTCCTATATATAGTTACAAGAGAGAGCAGTAATAGAC